>JBBPDA010000041.1:36142472-36166979 GCA_037974385.1 Arnoldichthys spilopterus | reverse complement strand
TTATTATAGTTATTAATGACACTGACAAGTGTACAAAAAAATGTGTGCCTCTTACGGGCTGCCTTGACTTTTTACTGGAGATTGTATTGATCTTATACTAGGTAATGCTATCGGGCTGATATCGGCAGAAAATGCTAGACTGAATAATTGAATATCGGAGAGAGAGGAAAAAAAGACAGAATCCAATACTGTTGAAGCCTAAAGTAGCAATGAAGTAGTATTTTGATAGTTGGAGCATTATAGTATATCATTTTAAATCTAAATAGTTATTTTTAAAAATATTTATACATATTATATATTGTACACTAAGAACTGCTGCCCTTCCTTTTCTACAACCAGAACACCCTCCATTGTGGCCCCATTATCACACACTGTCCCAGACTAGTTTAGCTACCATTACCATGTACTTCATATGCTACATATGTTCCTCCAAGCTATAGGCTCTTTTAGCTGATGCCGTCTTCTTTTTGTTGTTACCCAGTGTGTATGTGTATGTATGTATATGTATATATGTAATATAGTTATAGCTATAAATATAAATATAGGTGTGGGGACTGGAAGCAAAGGGTCATGCCAACTGTAGTTCTGACATTTACAATATACTTTTGTCTGTTTTTTTTTTCTATACTGTGTTGAATCCACAAAAACAAAACTTATTTATGAGCTCAATGCTGTTACAGTCAAGTGTGTGGTGGTTTGGACATATAGTTTACACAATGCTAATTGTTGGTGTGTAAGGGCCCTGAAACTGACTATGGATCAGTAAACACCAAAGATTGACAGTCAGAGAGTGTTTCCCTTCTATTGATGCACTTGATCCAACTGTTCAGCTGATTAGGAAGCCTTTATGGGTTTGGGAAGACTACAGTGTGCAGTGACACCTTTTTTCAGGTTTCTAAATAATGCGTAATGTAAAACTGAAATAGAACATTGCTAGCACCATAACCACATAGGAATCTTTTATAGTTAGGTTTGGAATTAGAGTTAGACTATAATGCCACTTGCCTGAAACTGCTGCTGTAAAACTGACTGCAGTTACACAGGTAATTCCTCAAAGTTTAGTATGAACAGCTAGTGCTTAAGCAAAAAAAAAACAAAAAAACTCCCTTACTGATGGGTCAGTGTTGTTTAGAAAACAACAATGGTAGACTAACCTTGTTACTGAGTGTAAAAGCCTCCATCTTGGCAGGGGAGGCAGAACATTTTAATGGTACATTCAGGGAGACCATTGACATTACAGTCGATGCTGCAAACGTGGTAGCTCTTTTTCCACAGGGCACTGCATCTCCATAACACTGCTGTTTGACTCCTGTTTGAGGAAGAAGTGGGAAACAGTGCAGTCGATGAGAGGTAAAGTGCAAGCTACTCATTTTCCTGCCACATCAGGAGATGCAGATCGCAGCATGGTGGGCCTAGTGCCTCTCTTCTCTGGCAGCCACCAGAAAGGTTGGGGATTGATGTTGAGCTCCCTGCGATGACAGGCTAAGAATAGAGATATGAGGTGTGTGTGTGTGTGTGTGTGTGTGGTGGAGAGAGAGAGAGAGAGAGAGAGAGAGAGAGAGACTGGTCTCCTTCCTTTGCTAATGATGTAGAGGCCGCTGGGTAAATGGTGTCCCCCTGCTGTGCAGTCTCTCCCTCGCACACACGCACGCTGTCTCAACACTTCAGAGTGTGAGTTAAACACAAGCTCTGATCCTACAGAAAGACATATTGTGCTCTGCGCTTGTGAGAGAGGAGAGAGTGGAGAAAAAAATAGTGGGACCTGGCAACATGCTTGTAGTCATCAGCACACACAAGGTGTAGACTGGTAAACACCTGCCATTTGCCTACACTCAGGGCCATTTTATCAGGTACACCTGCCATACAGGTGTGCTTTGTAGGTTTACAGTGACTGATAATATCCAGGCCTGGCCTCAGGTGATCATTTACAGGGTCAGTGCCTCTGTGGCCTCTGCAGTTCACAGTTGTGACAACACAACCAAGTTAAATGTGATGTGGAGAGAACTCGCACATATGTTTGTGAATAGATTTCAGATTTACATTTAAACTAAACGATTATTGTCTGGGTGCTAAAAAGCATGGGTGGAGTTTTATAGAGGGTGTGCCCTTTTTAGCAGTCCCGCAAGTTTAACAGGTAGTCCCCAGATGTATACTGTTATTATTCGATCAAGCCCCGTCCTGACAGTCTAGAGACCTTAAAATACAGTGGTCAGCCATAGCATTATGACCACTTACATGTAAAACGAATAACATTGATTATATTGTTGTCTTGTTACAATGGCACCTGTCAAGGAGCGGGGAAAAAATAGGCAGAAAGTGAACAGTCAGCTCTTGAATTTGATTGTTAGAAGCAGAATAATGAGTGAGAACAAGGATCTGAGTGACTTTGACATGGGCCAAACTGTAATAGACAGCTGGGTCAGAGCATTTCTCCAACCACATGTCTTGCGTTAAAGGTATGTAGAGGTTAGTAACTACCAAACGTGATCCAAGGAAGTAAAATGGTTAAGGGTGTAATATAAGGCAGGTGGTTTTAATGTAATGGCTGATTGGTTTGCAATATTGCATAATATAATACTAGTAAGTATTATAGGGCTTAAGTCATGGTCATGCTGGACTGTCATCTGGCTATTCTGTTTGCCAGGGTGGAGCAAAAATCAATTTGGATGGACTTGATGTAAGGTTTTTTGGAAGGGTATGTGCAGTTTAGTTAACAGCCAGTTGATTAGTTTGACATGAAGCAAGTGACATCTGGTTGACCTAGAAGCAGTTCCTCCAGTTATTTTCATTTTATTTTGCAGAATGAAGATACCACAGCTTTGTTTTTCATTGACTCATGCTTCCGTTCTTAATCTCATGGGGTTAAAGTTCACTTTGATAAACCCATGGCTTCTGGGAACAAATTCTCCACATTCCGTTGGGATGAAATGGTTTTTTCAGCATTCAAATTTTACCTTAGCTCAGTGTGACAACAGCTGTACTACTGATATACTTCACTAGCTTTTTGATTTATTCCAGGCCAGAAGTGGCAATGAGTGTAATGTCATGAGTTTCATTCATTATTATGGTTTCTCTTTGAATAAATATTTGTATCAAAAAAGATGTCTTGTCCAACTTAAAAATGGCCAAATGCTAACAAAAGCCAGGACGACACTAAAATAAATAAATGGGAAAAAAAAAACAAATGCTGTGTCCCCACCAGGTGCAGCTGCTGTAAATGGGCTAGTAGAGCTGAGTCCTCCCTCCTTTTTTAAAAGCACTGAAACAAAGTTTAAACTTTGGTGAATGTTGCTGTTCTTGCAAGTACTCCTGTGGATCCTCTGAATAGAGCGCTACTGATAGGTCATCTACAAAATAAGAAGTGAGTATTATGGGCAAATTTTACATTGGAGTCAAGCTGTCAATGTACACAGTCTATACACACACATGTTGTATTACATACTGTGTAACGCCCCTTAGTTTTGGTCTCAATCATGGCTCATTGTTTAAGCCTGTGGCATCCAACTTAGCTTTCACACAGTCTTTGGAAAAGTGGGAGTGACTATTTGTCATTGTGAACACCCTCAAGCACCACAACGAAATGTCACCACTGCATTTAACCCATCACACAGGCACATGTGGAAATATCAACAGTGCCCAGGGAGTAGTGGAGCAAGACAGGACTTTACTCAAGGAAACCTCAGTGGTGCCCAGGCCAGGACTTGAACCTGTGACCTTCAGTTCCTAGGCCACCATCAGCCCATCATTTCACTGGTTGCTTCATACACATGAATATGAACAGTTTACTTATACAACCCCTTATACTTATGTCATCTTTTGTCTGGTCAACTTCATTTCATCTGTAAATATACATCCTTTCCTGTCATTCAGACCTGCAACACATTCCAAAAAAAAGTTGGGACAGTAAAGCATTTACCACTTTGTAATGTTCCCATTCCTTTTCACGGCACTTAAAAGACGTTTAGGGACTGAAGACACCAAGTGATGAAATGTTTCAGGTGTAATTTTGTCCCATTCTTCCTGCAAACAAATCTTAAGGTGGACAACAGTATGAGGTCTTCACCACACATTCTCTATTGGAGACAGGTCGGGTCAAATACCCGTACCCTCTTCCTCCCCAGCCAGGACTTTGTAATGTGGGCAGAATGTGGTTTTGCATTGTCTTGATGAAATATGCATGGGCATCCATGGAAAAGATGTCTTCTTGAAGGCAGCATATTGTGCTTTAAAACCTCTATTTACTTTTCAGCATTAATGGTGTCATCACAGAAGTGCAAGTTACCTTTGCCAAGGGCACTGACACAACCCCATACCATGACAGACCCTGGCTTTTGGACTTGTTGTTGGTAACAGTCTGGTTGATCCTTTTCTTCTTTGTTCCGGAGCAGAGAGCGTTTATTTCTCTTAAAAAATACCTGAAAAACTGATTCATGTTTCCACTGTGTGATGGTCCATCCCACATGCCTCTGAGCCCAGAGAAGTCAACGGTGCTTCTAGACACTGTTAACATAGGATTCCCTTTTGGCACAGTACACTTTTAACTGGTGTTTGTGGATGTAACTATGTATTGTGGTTATTGACAAAGGTTTGCCAAAGTAGTCCTGAGCCCATGTGGTGATATTGCTTATAGAATGACGATTCTTGATGCAGTGCCGCCTGAGGGAGCTGTTCTGGTTAGTGCTGGCTAACATTTTGATACACCTGCTGTACAGGTTAACTGATGCTTATATGTTGTAAAAGTTCTTATAAATAAAGTATATGTTGTCTATTGCTGTTTTATACCATCTTTCAGTATGTGATTTTTTTGCTACCTTGTTATAGCTATTAAAACAACTTTATAGTACCTATATATGTCTATCATCATGTCTAACACTCTCGTGGGATAAGCTTAGTGTGGCAAAGAACCTACTACTTTAACAGGAAAGGGAGGTTTGACCGACCTGCTTAATGACCAGACCATTGTTTGAGTGTTGGGTGGGGACAATTTTTCAAAACTATATGCTACAGAAACAAAATTGTGTTGTGTAGTTAAACATGCAACCATGTTTCCTTTAGTCACTATTTTAAAAAATGTTTAAAGATGTAAAGTTTATTTGGTGACCACATACTGTGTGGCTTACTGTTTTCACAAGATAGTTTTTTCATTGTATGGATTCAGTGCATATGCAGACTAGTGGGTAGATCTGAAGTGTTTCTGAGGTTTGAATTGATGTGAAATGTTGCTTTTGTTCTCTTTAGCTAAATTTGTAAATCACGTTTTCGTTCAAATTATCTATCCAAATTATCTGGATAAACCAAGTTAGATTTGCTTGTTATCGCATGCAGTTTTTTTTAAGGTTGAAAAGACAATTAATTTTTACAGTGTGTGAGAGAACAAAGTGTGAGAGAGAAAGAAAGAGAGAGTTCAGTCGAGTGCCGAGCACTGCTTCATCGCAATAACAGGTTAAAGCAGCCGAGTGCTTATACTCCCCACAGTGTTTGTTTTAAGAGCAGCTTTCATAAGGATGCCATGACTTTATTAGCACATGGACTGATTCAGCACAGCAGGTGGAAGGAGTGTAATGGCACTCTGTAAAGTTGGGATTCCAGTGATTGTGTGTGATTGGAGTACCAAGAGAGAGAGAGAGAGAGAGAGAGAGTGAGAGAGTGAGAGAGCGCCATTAACATAGATGGGATTGGTCTGAGCTTGACTCAGGCTGAATATTTATAACAGGGGAATGTAGCAGTGCTCTAAATATGGCTAAAATAAAATGAAGGTGTTGAGCCTTCACAGGAAGTAATTCTGATTGCCTATACAAATTCAGAGTTAAAGAAAGAGATCCAGTGACTGGTGAAGCTTTGGGTAGTGATGTCACAAGCACTGGTTAAATTCTGTTACAGCATTTTATTCAATCATCCATCACAGTCACCAGAACATCAGGCATGGTGTTAATCCCTCTATGATCATTACAGTATTATATAGTGAACGTGACTATTTGTCATTGTGAACACACTCAGGCACCACAATGAAATGTGACCTCTGCATTTAACCCATCACACATGCATACGTGGAGCAGTGGGCAGCTATCAACCTTGCTCAAAGATACCTCAGTGGTGCCCGGGCTGGGACTTGGACCTGCAACCTTCAGTTCACAAGGGCAAGGTCCTAACCACAAGACCTCCACTGCTAGTGTGTATATGTATATTGCTACATAGTTAAAAATATTTAGAAAATCCTCTGATAAAGTTAGTATTATAAACACTTTATAAAAATATGCATTTATTTACTTCAGAAAGCAAAATTGTGTGTGTGTGTGTGTGGGGGGGGGGGACCCCTCTGAAGTTGTGCTAGAGTGGCTGTTAGGACAGAACAGGATGTGGGAATTGCAGCACTGACTGGTAAATCTTTGCACAAAACTACCCACAATCAATGTGTTATGAAGGGTTAATTTCCCTTCATGTCTTTCTTAAAGTCTCAGGAAGAGTCTGTTTATGTAAGTGTGTGTTTGTGAGTGTGTGAGAGTGTACGTGCACAGCCTGATAGGTAGCTTTCTCATTAGGCTGACCCTGAGCATGTTCAAATCAGGGTTTTGTGTGTGTGCAGTGGGAGGTCAGAACTGTGGCATTATAAGTGACTGATAAAGTGCTTCCTCTGCATTTTGTCAAACAACTACATTGTATGAGATACCATGTATACCTTAATAAGGTGTAGTTTCCACACCACTCTCTAAGATTAACACCACTGACACCAGAAAATGAAATGTGTCCATCTCTTCCTGGTGTAAGAAGGTGGTCGGGCTGTGAATCACATTTTCTTTCTAGTGAAGTAGACGGCCAGGCACATGTGTGTGACGGCACCAGTATGCGCTATGGGAAGAAGGCAAACCAGCAGAGGCTTGATGGAAGTTGAATTTAGAGGTCAACATTATAAATACATTAACCTAATATTGTAAATATTTGCACAACATTATTGGACACATTTGGGTAATTTCTAAAAACACAAAGATTAGAGAGAATTTCGACATTTTAAGTTGATCAGAGGAACATTTATTACCTGAAAGAACTGAAGTGGAATGCCAAGACGAATGGACCAAAATCAAGCCACGATGCTGACAAAAAATTCATTACTTCTGACTTTGTACACATCCAAGCTATAATTGTCAAAAAAACTTTGGAAGAAATCACTAATGTTAATAATTTGTGGTGTTTAAATGCTGTTTTTCTCATTGTATTTGGGTTTAATTGCATTTGTTGGTTAATATTTTACTGATGTTTTATGAATCTTTAATATGAAATAAAAATGAGAATTATTTTTTTTCAATACTCCAATGCTTAAAACTTTGGTTTACTGTGTATATCCTGAAATATGGGTAGTACCAGTGCTGATAATATAAATGTATTTCATCAGCAAAGCACCAGAGGGTTTAGGCTGATGAGTTATCTATTGAGATTACTTGGAGCCAGTCCTATGAGACCTGGTATAATGAAACACTAAAAGATGAAGTGTATAACATTGATTATTTTTATACGGTGGCACCTGTCCAGGGGGGTTATATATTTTACACAGCCAGTGAACAGTCAGTTCTTAAAGTTGATGTGTTTAAATAGGAAAAATGGGCAAGTGTATACATCTGAGTGTCTTTGAGAATGGCTGTATTGTGATAGCTAGATGATTGAGCCAAAGGATCTCCAGAACGGAAGGTCTTGTGGAGTGTTTCATGCATGTGGTAGTTGGTACTGTTGTGTTCAGCCTGAATTCGGACACTCGGGCCCAAGGTCTCTTAAACTCTAGGAGTCTTTTGACCCCTCACAAACTGAGATGAAAATTACACATCTCTCCTCCGCCAAATCATCAATGAAGGCCAGGCTATTTGGCGCTTTAAGGCCTTCTGACGCACAAGCTGGCTGGAATGGTTCACACACACACATACAGTGAAATGGTTAACACACACACATAGTGATTCTACACATACACGTATCGTGATTAGCTCAACGCTCATAAATTTGCTTTATTTCTACATTAATCTCCTATCAAGGACACTTCTGTCAGAACCCAGACTTTTGGCTACTGAGGTCACAACTGGTTGAAACTGGTTCCATCCGAAATGACACGTCCACCGTTTTTTATCTGCTATAAATGTCTGTACTTTGAATTTGGTCAGTGTAGATTCAGAGGGACTTGCTCTGAGGCCCTGTGACTCTGCCTGCTTCCTCTGCATTCTGTGGGACGTCCTAAATCTTTTTGGGGGACTCTATCTCCAGATGAGACATCTCTCTCTCTCTCTCTCTCTCTCTCTCTCTCTCTCTCTCTCTCTCTCTCCGTTAAATAAAACTTTAAAAATACTTTACGGTGTAATTCTGACCTCTCCTTGAAGACACATCGACACTCGCCAACATCAGTACCGACCAAAGGTGATCCAAGGAAAGACATCAGCTAATAGGGTTTTGCCCCCACAAGCTGCACTGATCCGTGTGGGGAGTGAAGTCTAGCCCATCTAGTGTGATCTCACAGAAAAACTACTGTAGCACAAATTGTTAGATTGTTAACACTGAAAATCAAATAAAGGTGTCAGAAAACACAATGCATAATGGTGAGAGCTGTTTTAGCAGTTTGAATGTGACCTTTATGATATTAGGCTGGTGGTTTTAATGTTATGGCTGATCACTATATAATGATATTCATATTGAATGACTAACAGGGTTTAAAGAGAGTCTCCTAATGCTCAAAGGACACAATCAGAATCAAGCCACAGGGTTAAGTCTGGCAAATCAGCCTTAATGTCCACCCGACTCTCCTCAGTGTCCTCTATCTAAGATTAATATTGGCTTTGAGTGTGCTGGCTCTTCTCTCTTTTCTCTTTCTTTCGTCCTTGAATGGTTGAAGTTCACTATAATGACAGCTAAAGAGTGTTCTTTTATCATTCATACCAGTGGTTGAATGCTGTGAGAGATGACATGAGGGACAATTGATTGTAGATCCAGCTGTAGAAGACAAACCCCATGAGGTTCCATTGTGTTAGGCTAGTCCTCCTATAGATCAGTCCGTAATGAGGAGTCTATTCTAAATACGGATATGGCTGACACAGGCAACAATGAGACAAAAGTACAGGGAAGATTTATTCTTCAGATAAGCTCATTACTGCACACTATATGCTAATAGGTGTATTGTGCTCAACCTAAATTAATTCCGGGTGGGTCACCTGGCCACTGGCCAAATATAAGGTGAACGAGAGGTAGAAAGGTTAAGAATTACCTACAAATTACACCATAAACACCAGCAGATTTCTGATTGCAAAGCCGATATTCGTCATCAGCCATGATGGAGTATTGGAGTCTGCTATTTGCATTTTATGTGCACAAGTAGTGGAAGTGTATAGTTTCCATTTTGGACATACCATCCTCAAAATAACATACGAAGGCTGTTGCATAGCTGAAAAACAGTAGTGGCTGCCATGTTGGATCCTGCATTTTTTCTGTACTTTGTCCCTTTTTATGCATAACAGAATGTTCTACATTACCAGAAACCACATTATAGTTCAGTACTTAGCAAATGGACACAATTTAAAGTGTTGGTGTGCAGTTTGCACTCAGTCCCCTGATGATAGGGTTCCATGATTTGTTATCAACATTAGCAAAATAACAAAATAAAGGTAAAGTAAACCTCACCAAGAAACTTCAGACAGTGATGTACGTAAATAAAATAAGGCTGATAATCCCTGAACATCAGTTACCACCCAATAGCAAGTGCAGAACAATGGAAACTCACATTCATTGCAGTGTCACTATTTCATTTGAACTTCACTGTAGTTTTTAAATCTGTGTCTTCTATGTAAATGCCTAGTATACTGGTAGGGCCAGGAGTGGAATCAGGCACCATAGTCTCCCACTGAAGCTAAATGATGGTAATTGATAATTTATTGTGTTGTATTGAGTTTCTGAGGTGTGGTGCTCCCTGCAATATGTGTATGTTTCTGCGATGGTGTGTTTGTGCTTAAGATTTGTATTAGTGCATACTTGTAGTTGCATGATTGTAAGCAATGTCACATAATTCTTTTCGCTCTTTTCACATTTTTTGAATAGAACTTGGAGGTGGAGGAGACAAGGTTAGGGTGAACTGGGAGAATTTTTGATAAGGAATGAACTGTCAAGTAAAGTCAAGTCAAATTTATTTATACAGCACTTTTAACAATTGATGTTGTCGCAAAGCAGCTTTACAGAATTCAGATCCAACCTGCTAGGGAGAAAACCAAGGGCAGAAGAAGGCAAGGAAAACCTCCCTAAAGCTTAAGTAAGAAACCTTGGTTGGAGCCATGACAGAAAAGGGCAAACCAGTCTCCTCTGGTCAAAGTAGGATAGCAAGACAGAATAAAAGAACATCATAATGAAGATGACTGACAATATGTAAGAGGAAGAAGTATCCAGACTAGTCTGGAGTAGTGATTGATCAAGCTGAATGTGTGGGCAGCCATTCCTTTCAGAATAGATAGACACACTGCTCACTGGAGAAGTGGGAGATTGTCCAACACAGAAAAAACAAACAGTGTATTCGGTTTGAATTTTCAGGGAAGAAAGAGTGCAGAAAGCATCTCTGGCCAAGGTTTATAACAGACACAAGAGCACCCTGAGACACTGGCGACCCCACTCCATTGTCAACAAACATGAGATCATGTGACAGTGTTGGAATGACAACATCAGCATCCCAGTTTACTTTAATGCTCTGTGACCTTTAATCTAATGGGAAGTGTTCCTAAGTGTTCCAGGAATGCGGTGGTTAATACTTACCAAAAATGATCCAAGGAAAGAACTGGTGAATTCACAAGCAGGTTATGGACACCCACCTTTAATATTAATTAAATAATAAAAAATTCATTCATGTGGGGAGTGAAGGCTAGCCCGTCTGCTCCAACCTCACAGAAGAGCTACTGTGGTGTAAAAAGGGATTCTGACTGATAGAAAAGGGTCAGAACTCACAGTGGACCACAGTCAGAGCTGTTTTAGCCGCATCAAGGACCTACTCAATATCAGGCAGGTGGTGGCTGATCAGTGTACTTAACCTTTATCAGAGGGCAGTAAAAAAATCTTTTTGAGTGATTTTTAGTGCAGTGATAAGGTCAAAGTTCAGACTGAAAATATTTATATGTGTAAGACTTAAGTAAGTGTGAAGATAACAGGTCACAACTTGGATATAAATACTAGATGAGATTAGGTCTGTAATTTGATAGCTTCTTGATCAGTTGCTTAATAACTGCTAGCTTAAAAGCTTTTTCATTGGCTTTTATTAGTGTATTATTGCTAAAAGTTTGAAGGAATTTAATGGAGTGTGCAAGTAAAAGACTTTTATGAGGACATAATTGTAATACACTTTGTCTTATGAACTGGGTTATATGATATCTGCTGTAACTACATTTTGCTTTATATCTACATCAGCTGTATCAGACAGCAGATGTGTTTCGATTACATTTCTGCTTTGAATTTCTTGTTTAATGGCTCTGATTTTATTGCCGAAGTCCATGAAATTCTCAGTACTGCAGGCTGCACATCTCTGAGGTTCAGTATTGCCCTGGATCTCTAGAAATTATGGAAAATTGTAATATACAATTATTTTTGTTAGGTTCAGTTAGAGAGTACAGATAGACTGTGGGCTGCAGTATCTGCAGCTTTGTTTGATGAACTTCAACTTTACTAAGAAAATCATAGTAGTATCTTAGCTCCAACCCCAGTTTGAGGATAAAGTCTAATTACTAATATTTAGATGCTTCTGACATGATTTATTTAAGGTAAAACCTCAGCTGGAACTACACATTAGGATAAGATACACACTTACAAATACAATTTCCCAAAAATCTATTAAATGTATTCTTTTTAAAAAAATCAAGCAAGGGTTGGGGACGGTGTCAGCACAGTCTGATGATTTCCCTGCTCAAACCCACCTGGTTTAATTCAACTGTCCATTGCCAGGTTTAATGAGTGTGTTTGAGAAGGGGAACTACCCAGTTGTAATTGTGCTGGACAACAGACCTCCAGTACCAGAGATGGGCATTCATAATTTAAAGGTTTTAAGGTTTTTTTCAATCACTATACAGTAGAATCTTTCTACGTATCGGGGTGGTTTATCAAACTACTAAATCTTTTAAACAATTGTGAAAGGGAATCTTTTGGCACCTTTATTTTTAAAAGTTTAGCTGTGAAATGCTTTTCTCAGGCAAAGCCTGGGGCTATTGATCCAATGTGAATGATAAAAAGAGGAAAACTGCATCTCTGATACAGCTGGTGTACCATTTTGAGAGTCTCCAATAATCCGTTTCTTGCAAGAGCAGTTACGCAGTTTTGGAGTATCTTTATGTGTCGGTGTAACACACACACACACACATACACACACACACGAACTCACAAACAACACTCAAAGCTTTTTGAGAAACCAAAGGAGTCGTCAATTCGTAGCCAGAAGAAAATTGAAATTGACTTTGAGATCAGACTGACCGTGTCTGACTGCGTCCTTTCTTCTGCTCAATTCTGATCGCGTCCTTCCTAATTGCTTCTGTCGCATCCACAAAGGGGTGTCTGAAGCTTCAGGACTTTGCAGCAGTTTGGTAAGTGCGTCCAGTGGGAGTCTGCATGATGAATGAGATGGAATTTGCTTCGTGAATGGCTCGTATTGAAACCGAAATCTCTCTTCCATTAACAAGAGTGTTACAAAAGCAGCTCCCCCATTCCTCTTCTCCACCATCGCTATTAACGCTATGGCCTTCCTCCACTGAGCCTTAGTGTCTTTAGAAAGCCTAATCCTTTCACAACAGAGCTAATTCAGGTCCGGCCATTACTGCCACTCTCCAACAGCTTTCTGTACAGCTCCCAGAAGAGAGATTAATAATGTGAATGAGGCTGACTTGAAGCAAAGCCTCAAATGGATATGAGAAGGCATGACACGGTGAGGGCATGAATAAGTCAGAGATCCTATTGCTGTAATGAAATGTGTGCTTTTCTTTAGCAAATTGTATCAAATTAACCTTGTATAATTTGATTGTAATGAGAAACACAACTTCAATCACAGGCATGAATGAATGAATGAATTATTATTGAGTGACTTGGGGCAAGAAGCCCCCTGCCCCGTTGCTTTAGCTCCTGATCAGATGATTGGGCCAAATCTAATTTTTACACATTTATTCAATATCTTTGGTCTAATTAATTCCAAAATGTCTTCTGAATCACTTCATTCCTACTGCATGTAGCTAGCTTAGGCAACTTAGAGTAAGGCTAATGTTATCCAATATTCAAAACTCTGCAGGTTTGTGTTTTTATAAATCTGGTGCAAAAATTGCACATGTAAATGAGCTCTGATCTGATTGGCTATTCTGCATAGTGCCACAAAAATGCAACCCAGGCTGAAACCCTCTTTATCACTTCAATGTAAATGGGCATGGCTAAACTGCTGTAGGCTGATTTATCAATGCAAATAAATATGATAAATGGCATAAAACGAGCATTTTTTATGCTACATCACAAAACAATGAATTTTTAGCTTAGTTTCCAGGGAAAGATTGTATGGATTGAGATATAAGTACATTTTAAAACATAAACAATATTTACTACATCAAACTTCTTCATTAGAAAAATGAAGACAATTCTTAATATGGGCCCTTAAATGCATCACCAGGCTAGTAAAAATAATAGAGTAAAACGTTTATGTAGTTAGGTCATATTGTGGTCATGATATACAAGACAAAAACCTCACAAATAACAAAAGTAGGACAAATAAATATTCACTGATTAGCCATATTATTAACACCACCTGCTTAATATTGAAAAAGTCCGCAATATTGAAAGCATTCACTTTCTTAAACCACTGTAGCTTATCTCTGGGATTGGACAAGACAGGCTCTTACTCAGTGCATGCATCAGTGAGCCTTGGGTGCCCACCAATTTACCAGTTGTCCTTCCTTAGGTCACTTTTGGTAGGTACTAACTACTGCACACCTGGAACACTACACAAGACACTCAGATCACTACACTCACACATTTCTTCTGCTTCCAGCACATCAACCTCAATAACTGACTGTTCACTTGTTGTCTAATATTTCCCACCCCACTGGCAGGTGTCACTGTAATGAAACAACTAGATAGTTAATGTTATTCACTGTACCTGTCAGTGGTGTTAATTTTCTGGCTGATTAGTGTACATTAGGAAATTATCACTCATTCTGAATGCAGTCCATAGTATTTCCACACCTGTGGGCATATTATCATGATACACCTAGACACTGACGCTAACACAGCCATTTAGACTTGATAGTCACATTGAATTAGTTGCACTCCATGAAAATGAAAATAAACTCAAAAACTTTCTTTACCGTGCAAATAAGACAGCTTTAATCTGTCACCTAATTGTTCATTAATTATGCTATAAATCACAGCTGCGCTGACAGCTATTCCCAATTATTAATGTCACGCATGGGAGAAGTTCACTTCTTCTTGCATCACCTTCTCCTTGGTTCACTCAATTTGTGCTCCAGAATGCCTCCAAATATACAAAGAAGCATTAGATGATATGACTGGCATGCGCCATGCAGTTGCTTCACTCAGCATATAGCCTTATTTCAACACAAATAATGTTTATATAGTTATTAATGTTTATTGATAAGTTCAATTTTAGTAATTGAACAATGACATCTGAAATGTATCCCTTAGACATTCAGTGTGGTTTGCCTGGTAACTCTATGCATAAATATTGTACAAAATTGATTATCTGTAGAAATGTTTTATTTCTAGCCATGTGCTTTACCAATTCTGCCTACACAGTAGCCACCTGGCAATATTTTCCAGTCACACGGCCAAACATCCAAACTCTAAAACCTTATCTATGTCTTTTTAGTCACCGTAGCAGCTTTAATTAGGATGGATATGAAGGCAATAGCTATTAAATAGCAGTTCCAGAGTTCATTGTCACACCCCTAGTCCAGGTAGGAAAAACGTTTTATGTTAAATAGAAAAAAAAATTGGTGAACCCTGGCAGGGATGCCTAGCAGTTAAGAACTTGTCCATGTGATCAATGGAGTGTAGGCTCAAGTCCCGGCCCAGGTATTACTGAGGCAAACTTGAGTAAGGTACCGTCCCACTATTCTACTCCCCTGGTGCTGTTGATAGCTGTCGCTGGCCCATATGTGGATAGCCTATTAAATGCTGAGGTCACATTTTGTTGCAACACATGCAGTCCTGTGCAGTCCTGTGAAGTGCCAATACATCTTTTCAAAACACAACATTACAACATCAAGCATAACATGCTTGAAGAAGAAGCAGTAGACCATTAAAATAAAATGTTGCATTTTATAAGTTTATTATAGGTTTACTAGCATGTGTTTTCACTGTCAAAAATAATGTAACATTGAATGATAAATATGTTTTATAATGTTAAATGCATGTTAATAAACTATACATATACTGTATTTGAACACTGCTATTGTACATTTACAGAAATTGATAGTTTATTCACAGAATTACGGTTATTTCACAAATAACAGTATTATCTTAATAGTTCTTGTTGTTATCAATAGGGTCGGAACAACAATTAACATTTTTCAATAGGTTATTAAACTGATTGTGTGTTAAAACATTTTTTAAAAAACTGCTGAATTTCATTTATTGAGAACTTTTTCTGTTAACAGGTTTTGTCTGCTTTTATTGACCCGTTACTGTTTTTGCACATTTTTTAAAACATTGCAGTATAACACCTTGTTAGATTTATTTATACTGCTAAACTAAGGTTTCCCTTATGAGAACGCTGCTCTTTCTCTAAGCCAAAACATCCAGAACAGACACTTTCTATTCAATTCCCCCTCATTACCTGTGCGTGCTAATATTGATGAAAACTTGCCAAACAGCATACTGCAGTGATGGCAGTGAATAATGAGGAGACTGAGAGCGTGTATCTGTTTATTAGGAGGATTAGCAGTGCACCGTGCACTAGGGCAGGGTGACACTGTTAACAGCAAGGGAAAGTGCAGTCACAACATTTTAACTTTTTCAGTTGAAGTAACTAAAACTTTCAGCTCAGTGCACTTTGGTTTTGTTTTCCCATTTTTACATTTGACTGCATTCAGCCATAGCAACAGTGAGGTCATGTACTAATGTTGGATGGTTTAGTTCTGGATCACAAACTCCATTACCAACTTATTTCAAAGGTATTGGGTAGAGCTCCATCACTCCAGATGCAGTTCTACTGTTCTACAGTCCAGTACAGTGGGGCTTTAGCAGCTGAATCCAGTAAACAGAAAGGCTGCAAACAAACATTTCTACATGTACCCAGTAGGGATATAACAGTGAATCAATCCGCCAAAAAAACAAAATATCGCATAATCCGATGAATTGATGTGACACACAAAAATCGATGTGAATATTCACTCTATAATTTCAAAAGCCATTTAACTGTAAGCAGTGTTTCATACTGAGAACCTGCTTTTGCTTATGACTAGACTGTTGTGTTTGACCTTTAATAGTAAAATGTTCACATAATAACTTGTTTGCAAGTAAGTTCATGTAAATGTAGCAGACTGTGTTAAATTTCATCCTATTTCATACTGACTGCAGACCCTTTTGTTGAACCCAGTCAACCAAACTGCATCAAACCAAATCACATCAGGGCACATGTTGTTTTTGTTCCAGGCACAACAAAGCCACTAGTGGTCAGTATAAATAGGGTCAAGGTATCAAAAATGATCAGATCATTGGCTAAAATAATATATGTAGGATCAAATTTTGATAAAACGTGTGATTTACACACCTATTAACCACTCATTTACATCGAGTCAAGTATTCAGAAAACATGAATAGAAGAAAAAGTTTTGGTACATACATATGAAAGTGAAATGACTTATTTATCATTATGAACACAACGTCCACCACAATGAAATGTAACCTCAGCATTTAACCCATCACATGTGCACATTTAGAGCAGTGGGCAGCTATCAACAGGGCCTGTGGAGCAGTGACGCAGGACGATACTTTGCACAAGGGTACCCTCAGTTGTACCCAGGACGGGACTTAACCCTGCGACCATCTGTTCACAAGGACCAGGTCCTAACATCTATGCCTCCGCTGGCACATTTATCATATGTTTTCATGGCAAAGTAACAAAAACAGCCAAGATGGTTGGAAAATTGTTATATCAAAATGCATTGTGGCTGTTTTTGGGTTATAAATCCACACAAATGTCAAAAATGGTCCTCAGGGGGGGAAATGAAACATAATATTGCCCCTCAAAGATCCAAAAGAAGTCAAATGTGCCAGTTTGAATGAATAAATAAGAAAATAAATCACTGAGATTGCCAGTTTTACAAGGAAATAAACTGACAAATCTAAATAAATGTCACCTTAACTAGAAAGGATTACTAGAAAGCATTGTTAATGAAGCCCTTGTTTACAACTTTTTGCCATCTGTCATAGCTGATCACTTTATTGCATTCTGTTGTTAGTCAGCTTTGAAGATGCCTCACAAGAGGAGACCAGCCTGTGCCTAAATCACTGAGGCTTTTGTGTCATTTATTTATTTATTTATTTCTTAATTTATTTATTTTCATGAAGTTTCAAAAGCAGATGCTTCTTCAGTGTTTTTCCCATCTTTTTGATACATTGAGAGTCAGAGCTGAGGAGAGTCTCAACATTGCTGGTTTTGATCAACTGTCCCTAAAATATGTGGCATATTTTCTGGCTCGCTGTAATTATCATGCACGAGAAAGCATAATGACAGCTACTGCGATGAATCAAAAGCACATATGACATACTAAGCTAACTTGTTATGATGGGTAAAAATGCAAGAACAGTGTATTTATAGGAATGTGTTATCACATGTATCACATCAGCACGTTACCAAGTATATACCAGGGTTGGTACAATAGCACAGTGGTCATTCCTGGCCGGGGCAACCAGGGTCTTTTCTGCATTCTCCCTGTGTGGATGGGTTTCTGCCGGGAGTGCCAGTTTCCCAGTTTCCTCCCACAGTCCAAAGACATGTATGTCAGATTTATTGGAAATGCTAATTACCCTCAGGTGTGAGTGTGCATGTGAATTCCTGGTCAGCAATGGACTGGTGACTTGTCCAGAGAGTTTGGCCCTGTGAGTTCTGAGATAGACTTCAACTGTGGTGCACTGTGTTTAGTGACTTTTTTTTATAGCTGTGGGGGGTGGGGGTGGGGGGTGGGGTCTTACATATCAATCATGGGGTTGTGAACCCCTATAAAACCATCATAAGTCACACCCTGCTCCACCTAAAAACAATATCATGATCATCAAAGGGAAAAATGCAAAATATAAGTGGATAAATGTTCCACAAACATGGAAGTATTAATATTTAAAACACTTAAAACTTTTGAAACTCTGTTTAATTGAGTTCGTTGCCAATTTGAGCTGGGAAAAGCTTGACTGCAACCACAAATAAACATGACATGATTATTTTTGTGTTCACACTGGTGTTTATTTGTCTCAAATAGGGGCCAACCCATGCGACAGTGTGAAAAAGTACACAAACCAAACCATTTTGATTTGTGGTGCAGAGGCAAAAAGCAATTTTAGACATAGATAAACAAATTGCACTTTTTTATGAATGTAAAAAATAGGTAGTTTCAATAGAAAGGAAATGTCATTAATGAGAAAATTCTGGGTAATTGGGGCACACTTGAATGCTGCATATCGCTACTTTGCCTTCTATAACAACATGCAGTCACGTCTGTTCCGGCTGTCTGCATCAGCGATGCATGGCCTGCTTTGGCCCTAATGAAAAAGCTCAATCTTCATAGTAATCTCCCACCTGCGTGATTGGAACAGGCCAGACGTGAGGATCCGCATTCAAACGGGATGAAACTGAAAAGCATTTGTAAATGAGCTCCTGCTAAAACTGTACGGCGAGCACTGAGTACGGACCCACACAGCAGGCTACGAAACAACAAATCAATTCATTATAAAAACGGCCAGCAGTGACTTTTCACTCACCTCCGTTCAGACTGGTCAGTTTTATAGGCCAGTCTCCATCCGCTATTAGCCAAGCACTGAATCTCGAAATAATTTTGACATTGTGGTGTTAAGGATGACTCGCTTCAATATTGTGGCTCCAGCACCGGCTGTTAAACTCACTTTACGACGAATAAACAAGAATGATGGTTCGGTCAAGGCTGCAAATAAACATTATGGATTTCACCCTCTTAAATAAGCTATACGCCCCCCGCCCATTTTATACTACAGTGTCAATATGTAGCATATAGCCACATGTGGAGCAGGGCAGCTATACAGGGTCACATTTCTTTGTTAAAGGTCTGTTGCTTCAGGCATTAGTGAATGGGAATATATTTGTTATTATAGGCCTTGATGAAAGTGCAGAAAGGCCTTAGTGGAGATTAATTAGTGTATATAAAATAATCCCTCTATTACATTCACTCTGGAAAAGAATGATGTATTTAATAGGATTTTATGGGTCATGTGTATGTGTAAAAGTCTACAGCTTTAAGACCTTGGATATAACTAAATATTATTAGCTAATATTGGGGTAAAAAAAACTGTAGATACAGTAAAGCAACAGAAGTCAATGCAATTTAGTGTGTGTGTGTGTGTGTGTGTGTGTGTATGTGTGTTTGTTTTTTATAGTTTCAGGGCAAAAACATTTTTCTTGGAAAACCAGACAGAGAAAGTCTATGATGTCAGCACTGACTAAAATGTTTTTTAACTACAAAAGCAAAAATATATATATATTATATTTCCACATGTTACAGGTGAGCTGGGTGAATTTGACTATTTCCAGTCAAATAAGGTAGAGTCAGCACATACAGACATTGTTACCTCAACATAAACTGCATTAATGTACTCAGATGGAGTCAAAACCTGTCCTTAGTTCATTTTCTGTTGTATTGTAAGTTTCAAGAGGTTTTTTTCTCATTTTTAATGCAGCAAAATAAAATATACACCACCATTTGAAAGTTTGGAGTCACTTGATATCATTTTTGTTATTATATTCAATAAAAAAACAGAAGGTATTTTATTCAATGTTGTAAGTGTTTGGCAACAGCAGAGTTAGTTAAAGTTATTAAATGATAAACATTTCAAATCATTTCTTGATCATAAATAAGATAATCTGCCTCTCCTGATAACTTATCTGCTCATCTGAAATTTGATTTCCATGCTATGCATATGAGGCCCACCAGTATGCTGCAAAGAGTGTGTCACAGAGAATGCTTTTTTTTAAAACCCTCAGTGTTGCTGCCAGATCCAACATCAGTCCACCAGCCACAAATATCCAGGCAACAGTGTCCTGTGTGCACCTACATGGCCACTGGAGTTGATCAAAAGGAGAATGAGAGTGAAGACAAGACAGAAGTATCTAATGAAGTCACTAGTTAAAGCAAGCTATAAGTAAGGGATATACAGTATGGCTGACTATAGCCTGGCTGTAATAGGGAGGTCAGTTCTAAAGCAGGTGCTCCCTCACACCATGCCTCTGATACCTGATCGATAAATAATCTGAGCATGACTCTGCTCCATCTTTCCTCCATCCATCACACCTTACACATGCTTTATTGCTTGCCTGCCCAAATGAGCTGGGGCCCACATGAGGAACCACCATGCCAGTTCATCATAACAAGCATCGTGTTGCTACTCTGATAAAGGAATATGAAGCTAAGAAATATACTCTCTGATATTCCAGCTGCTTTTATTTCCTGATAAGCTGTGTCCAAGGCTGTTCACCTAAGGTAAAATGTCTAAGTCATACATCTACATAAGGTCAGGACACCTTATGTAGATGCAAGCCAATGAAAATCTGATTGCTGGATTGTTCTTTATTGTCATCTCACACTTTAACAAATGATCATATCAATGGTTTGGTTAAAATCCCCTCACTCCACTCACTGCCTATATAACCAGCCAAGACATGTTTGGTTTCAATGTTTGCCACTTTAGCTCTACATTAGAGTTATGAGGCTAATATAGCTAACAAGTAACTGAAGGTACAGCTACTAGTTAACATCATTTGGACTAAACCATTACACACATGCCTTACACCATATAATTTCATATAGACCCACTTATGAGGTTCCTGACCACTGGCATAACTAGAATCTTAGGATCCCAATGCCATGACACCTGTTTACATGTAAGATCAACCTAAATGTTGATACTGGGCTATGTCCTACTGTTGGGTACTGGAGGCCTAGTGGTTAAGACTTTGCTCTCTTGTGAATAGAAGGCTGCAGGTTCAAGTTCTGGTCCAGGAGCCACTTAGGCAGTCTTGAGCAAGGTACCATCCCAATGACATTCACAATGACAAATCACTCTTACCTTTTTAATGTCAACTTAGAATCAAAATAGTCTTTGATCTTAACAAAAGGGAAACTTGTTTGAAAAGCTTTATGGAAAGTTGCTATACATGCCCACCAGTCACAATTTATGGTCATCCAGCTTCAACTTACATGTAATAAGATAACTGTGATGCTGTAGAACAGTGCAAAGTCTTTTATGGGAGAAGGTCAGTCATGGGTGTGTAGAGAGCTACAAAATGGACAAGTTTCTGAAATTTGAGGGAGTGGTATTTTACATGAGACTGAGAGAAGATATATTTCCACTTAACTTCCACAAAAATGGTTTTAGACTAGAGACATTTGAAAACTGCTGATCTAAAGGATACTATACAAGCAAAACTGCTTCTTTTGAACAATACTCCAGCTATTTTCTACCTCACAGACTTTACAATAATATCCCTGTGCCTAGAAAAGAATAGAAAACCTGTTGCGTTACATTTATAGTAGAAGCTAAAGGCAAAGTGCTGAAGCGACCCCTCATCAACTCCTATTTTAAAAGTGTTTTTGTGAACTTTTTGCTTTATTTGTTTGTTCTTTTTTTTTAAGGGGAAAGGTTTCCATTTATTATTTATGGTAATCAAATGTGCACTAATCAGCCATAACATTATGACCTCCTGCCTAATATGGAGTAGGTCCTTGTCCTTCAGCCAAAACAGTTCTGACACCTTTTGGTCATAGTCAGCATTAACATTTTGTGTAACAGAAGCTTCTCTTTGGGATCGGCCGGATGGACTAGTCTTCACTCCCCATATGCATCAATAAGTCTTGGGTATTCATGATCCTGTTGCTTACGCTCAACATTTTCCTGCTTTTAGCACATCAGTTTCAAGAACTGACTGTTCACTAATATGCCTAATATATCCCACCTGCCTGAGAGGTGCCATTTTAATGAAATAACTATGATAGTCCATGTTGTTCACTTCACCTGTCAGTGGTCATAATGTTTCATTTACATTTATTCATTTAGCTGATGCTTTTATCCAAAGCGACTTCCAATACATGGAGCAGTGCATTAGGACAGTATTTTGCTCAAGGGTACCTCAGTAGTGCCCGGGCCGGGATTTAAACCTGTGACCTTCAGGTCCCAAGGGCAATGTCCTAACCACTAGACCACCACTGCCCAGTGTTATGGCTGATAGGTGTACAGTATATCATAGATACAGCAGATAGATGTTAGCTCTCTCTACACTCCCTTGTCCTTTACTTTTACCCTTCTCTTCTCTCAACAATTCTATACTTTATTATTCTTATACTTTTTCTGTTATTCACCTTCTCCTATCCTTCTTTTCTCCTCTCTCCATCTCTCCTTCTCTCTCACTCACTTCCCCCACTCCCTTTCTCTCTCTCCTCTCACTCTTTTTTTCTTTGCTCCCAGCAGAAACTACGGCACTCGAGTGCCTTTATTGCCATGCACAGAGACGCCTCTCAGCGCTAAATTAGCTCATTTCAGAGGCAAACGCCTCTCGGACAATTCCACCCAATTTTCCCTGACCAAAGTTGACATTTAATTCCTGAGCTGCGGTGGGAGCCTTTCTCCCGGCTTCCAGATTCATTATTCTAAATGGCCTTTACGAAGCGCCCGCTTTGGCATGGAACTTCACACTTGCAATGAGCTTGTTTTATTGCAGGCCTGAATTGGTGTAATGGCCTGACTGTGCTCACATCCAAAACAGCTTAGAGTGGTGAGAAGTGCCGACAGCAGCTCGCTCGGAGACCTCACCTGACTGCGAAAGTCAGAAGCCTTCACAAAGGCTCAATTATATGCTAGGATTACTGGTCTAGCAGCATCTGCCCTAGTGTGTTCGCACCTTTGTAAGTCTGTATTCATTTGTAAGTCAGTGTATGGCACATTTGGCAATTGCCCTGCATTCGTATGACAAGTGGAAAAATTTGCCCGTTAACCCTGTCTTATGTATTACCTGTGATGCATGTAGAGACGTTGAGTTTTTTCCCTTTAACTCATTAAATTTGTCAGTGAGTTGGTGTATGTGCATGCCAGTGCTGGCCATAGGTAAATGAATCAGTATGAGGAATCTGAGCTTTCTGTGTGCTACCATGTTTTCTTTTATATAAAAGAAGCTTCATGCTGCCTTTATTGTTGGTTGTGCTGTGATAGATTTTGAACATGGAGAACATAATTCAGATCACTAGGAGAATATTGCAAATTTTTTAATTTTATTTACTACTAATCATGTTTCCTTACTGAAACTGATGTTTTTTGAAGCAAAAAAAAATATATATATATTACATCTCTATAAATTAAAATCTATAAAAAAAATAACTTTATTCCAAGGGAAGAGCACATTAGCCCAATAATGTCCATATCTGGTATTTTAGAATTTCTTTTGATCCATATTTTCCCAAAAAAACATCAGATCAAGCCAAAAAAATCATCTTAAAATTGATTCATTTGTCTAATAAATTTGACTATATTCAATATTGCCTCTAAATACAAGTTGTTTGAGGCATTTCTTTTGATCTTCCCGCACATCTGATAACTTTCTAAATCAACTAAGAAAAAAAATATTTTCTTACATTTTATTCATTATTCACAAAGAATAGAAAAATAACGATTTTAAAATCGTGTTTCATGTTTCAGTTTCTGGGTATAAATGTGTGAGTCTCCAATCTTTAGTGTTAACAAATATCTGCAATAATAGTCAGTGATTGAAATAAGGTGCTTTGCTATTTTCAATTTGCTTTGAAAATAAATAAATCATTAAACACATTTTAAATCATCAATAATGCACTATCTTAGTTTGACCCTTTGAACCAGTCGAAGTAGTGCAGTCTCAAACCCAGCTGTTCATATACAGCTTTTAAATGGCTTTTAAGGTGAGAGCTTTAGCACCTTCGGCAGAACACACTGGACAGTTCTCGTGGGAGACCTGTGGATAAATCAATGGACAAACTAACAAAAGCAACAGCAAATTGTAAGCTCCGCTTTCCCTTGAGATGCCATGAGCCAAGAGCTGTATGAGTGAGAGTCATGGAATTATTAACTGCAGAATAGGATCTTGTGGCTGTCAGAAAATCCAAACAAGTAACTTCACAGAAGAGGAAGGAAATGTTTTGTTAATGCAACAAGACTTATTTACCCTCTGGTTATCGTTGGACATTTCTATTGGTATGTTAGCCATGGCATTTTCCACATTGTCCATAAGGTTCAGTTCTTTAACTGAGAAAATATAACAAT
>JBBPDA010000041.1:36096321-36142372 GCA_037974385.1 Arnoldichthys spilopterus | reverse complement strand
TATATATATAGTTATATAAAACAACCATCAAGCAAATAACTGGGAGAAAGAAAAATACTACAAAACTTCTGCTGTGACATGTTCAGTGGCTGAGACTTGCTTCTATAGTATTGTGGTGTAGCTATAAAGCTAATATAGATAACATGTAATGGAAGCTCATACCCCAGAAACTAGCCTCATGCAAACCCCATCTGTTAATGAGCACACACTTGCCTCAAACCGCATCACTTTGTTGAGTAATTTTGCTAATGTGGTTTCTGACACTCTAGAAAAGACACCAATCAGCCATAACATTAACACCACCTGCCTAATAGTGAGTAGGTCCCTCATGTTGCTGAAACTTCTCAGCTGTGGTGCACCGTGTGTGACTGACCCCTGTCTATCAGAGTTAGCATTCACTTTTTAAACCACAATTCTGTTTCATTGGACCAAGCATGAAAGCCTTAACCCCCCACATGCATCAGTGAGCCTTGGGTGCCAGTGTCCCTGTTGCCAATTTACCAGTTCATCTTTGGATCACTTTTGGTAGGTACTTACTACTGCATACCTGGAACACTCCCCATGACCTTGCGTTTTGGAGATGCTCTGGCTATAGCCATCACAATAAGGTCTTTGTGAGAAAATAACTAGTTAATCAATGTTATTCACTTTACCAGTCAGTGGTGTTAATGTTATGGCTGATTGTTGTAAATAGATAACACGTGCATGATGGAGAGAAAAAATGACAAATATCAGGCCTTAAGTTGGCTGCTTATACTCTTTTTAGGTACATGACAATGTTTTTGTCCATGTTATTGTCCAGTGATGTTTCTCCAAACTACATTTTCATTAATGTTAACCCATGTTTGTGCAAATCAAGCTGTCAGAAACATGACGAGTTAGTCATGTGCAGGACCGTTATGTAGAAAAAGCTCTGAATTCAGACACTGGCAAGTAAAAATCACACCAGTGCCAACGAGAAAGTCATTACATTGCTGGGCCTCTACCGCACTGTTATAAGTGACAGGTTGATTGACGGGTGGAACATTGTGAGTATTGACTGGCTGGTGTATCATTGTCTGCAAATCGTATTAATAAGCGCCCAGGGGTGAGTGCATATTGAAAGCTGGACTCATGCCGGACCGTGCCCAATCTTGCAGGCCCACCGCCGCCGTTGTGGAGGTGCGCGATACGGACTCAGCCAGGTCCAGAAAGGCAATGACATGCCTGCCAGCCCGCATCACACTCACCCGGCGCAATCCTGACTGAAACGCTATCAGGCCGTGCAGAGCGTGGAAGGCCGGCGATCTGCAATAAAGCAGCGTTCAGCTGGTTTACTCTGGCTATTGGAAAAGCGAGGGAGGGGGTAGATGGATAGATAGGTAGACAAGGTTGGGAAGGAAGCGAAAGACTGGGATGTGTGAGCAAAACCTGGATTCTGATGCCGAACTTGTGATTTAAAGGAGCATGCAATGTTGCTAATGCAGTGGGGCAAGGTTGGTAAAGGAGCAGACAATTAATCTTTCTTCAATTGGACTAATCCTTTAGAAAAGAAATTGCCTTTTCCTCAGGGGAGAGTGAGGCATTGGGAGAAAAAGAAAAGAAGAAACGGAAAGGTAGAATCAGGGGGAAAAAAAAGCCCATTGTCTTGATGGAGCATGAGAAGGGTAAGAGGTTATTCCCTGTACACGTTTTAGACAGAAGAGCCTGACTGCTGTTTCCCCTGCGGACACTCGCTCTTCCAGCACAGAGAGAGAGAGCAGATCATCAGTGAGAAATAGCACGAGCCCTATTGTTATTGCAGTGAAATTGTCCCTTATTTCTCTGCCTCTCTGTCTCCTGCCTGTCTGGCTACCTATCTTTCTCTAATTTGTCTATCTGTCTGGCTGACTGGCTGGCTGGTTGTCTATCTGTCTATCTGTCCCTCTGTCTATCATTACATCTGTCTCTTGTCCTCTCTATGCATACATATCCAATTAGAGATACAGTTATAAAGTGTATGTTGATCATTCCCATTGTTTTTTTCTGCTTTGAATATTCTTCAGTAAAGTGGTGATCTATTCAGGATTATCTTGCAGCAATACCAACTTTCTACTGAGCTTTCATTCATGGACTAATTCTGGGATTGTCCTGGAGAAATTTCCTAATACAATCCAGTTTTCAATGCTATTATCAAATGATGTCAAATTGCCCAGGTTCAGCAGTTAAACAGCCCCAAACTATGACTCTGCCACCATCATGTTTCACGGTTCTTATGATGCATTGCAATGTCCAGTTTTTACCAAACAAACTGTTTAACTCATGGTGGATTAGTGAACACTGACATTAGCCAGTACAAGACAGGCCTTCTAGATTCTTAGATTTTTATAATCTCTCAGAATATTTCTTGCTCTTTGAGGATTTTTTTCGTTGGAAAATCACCCGTGACAAGGGTGTAGGCTCACAAATGTGTAGTGTGCGCCAGATGGCAGTGAAGAATCAGGTTGTAAAACTAAGGCAGGGTAAGACCTCCTCATAACAGATTGTCATTCAGTTGCCTAAATTTTAAGACCCGAATTGTCCCTTTTTACCAAACTGTCTATTCTAGAGATTCAATGTACATATCTTTGCCAATAAAAACATTTTATGTTGGATTACTATGTTCAATAAGTAAATAAAATCGTGTTTTGTTTTTTGGGTTCTCCTTACCTATTGATATGACTCCAAAGGGTTTATAAAATTGTGTAACTTCGTTCCCCCGCCCCCCTCCATCTCCATTAAACACGTCAAAGCTGAGGTTCAGGTGAAATTATGGCGGCAGAGTTGCTGCTGTGACCTGCCTGGTGATGTCCTATTGTTAGCAGGGAAAGCAGTGCCTGGGCTGTGCTAATGACGCTTTGAGAGAGTGTGAGTGAGTCAGGCCCTACATAAGTGTGACCTGCCCCATATTGATTTAAACCACCTTTCAAACGAATCCCTCAGGCTATACCAAGATACTTTCATTTCTCTGCTGGCAATGTACGTAGGGCTGTCATGATTATTCAGTTAAACTTAAATACAGGATTTAAAAAAGCATCATAAATTTGATATTTTTGAATCTTTGAGAAGGAAATTTTGAATGCATCTACTCAAGAAAATCAGCAATGAGATGTTGACAGTTGGTCTGTCTGAGATGCACACTAATCTTTTTCTACCCACACAGTGTTGTATGTATTTCATTGCTTATGTATTTTTAATAGCTCCCTATCCTTCACAATATATCAGAAATTACATAAATCTGTTTAATTAATAACTGATAATTATTAAAAAGTTAATTGATTACTTGATTACTAATACAATCAGTAGTGACTGCCCTGAAAGCCTCAATTGCATAGAATGAAGCTTTATTTTTTCCTTAAAGATGAATGTGTTGAACTAAGTACACGAAGACACATATACACCTCAAAGAGTAAAACAGATACGGAACAGAAAACATCTTTTGTGGAGGAGAATAATGTCAGTGCGAGTCAGTATTTCATATGCAGACGCACACTGTCCCGCCATCTCAAAAGGGCATGCTTCTATTTGTGTTCAGTGGGGAAATTAGTCTGGAGAAATAACAAATGTAATCTAGGAAACGTGTCTGGCAGCCATTCGGGGGGCGAGCGATGAGGTAAAATGGCGATGACATCTTCATGTAATCAGGTTGGAGGGATGCAGCTGCGAGCGGAAGGCCTGCCTGCCGTTTAACATTCATACTACTGCGAAAAGGACAAAGGCACCTGATATTCACCACAAATTGCCTTCTTTCATCCACACACACACACACATACACACGCGCACACACACACACACACACACACTGATCAGCAGTTCTGTTAAATCCTCTACATCAGACAAATTGTTTGAAATGCTGTTCCACACACACACAACAAAAGCACAGCTACATCAAGTCCAGCAAATCTGTCTGTTTCTTTGTAACGAACGTGTCTTGAATGCACCGTATGACTTGCATCACAGTTTTCTTCAGCTGCTTTGACACAGGCATCTTAAGTAGAAGGAACATTTCTTAAAACTACTCATTAAGAGCCACAAAGATAGTGATACAGTACAAAAAAGTAATGCTTAAAGCATCATAAAGCCTCATATCACATTGTTTTGAAGCATTGTATAATGATGTATTGCATTGTGTCATTATGTATTGCAATGTTTTGTTTTGTATCAAAACATGGTGTATAGATTATTGTGTTCTGAATTGATGCATTGTGTCATATTGTATAATGTTGGCATGCATTGTATTGTATTACATAGTATAGTATTGTCATAATGCATTGCATTATATAATGTACTTCTGTTTTAAAATGCATTGTATTTAAAAGCATTGTGTCATAATGTATTATATTCTATTGTGTAGTACTGTGCGATAAGGGGTTGTATTGTCATAATGCAACATATTTAAAGTCATTGTATCCTACAATTTGCATCACATCAGATAATATTGTTGTATTTTACTGTATTGTATATCATAACCTGCTGCACTGTGTTGTATACAATTATAATGTGTTGTACTGAGTCATATTATATCATGATATTTTGCTAAATTGCATTATTAATTGTGTAATGTATCAGTGCATATTGTATGTACCTCTAGTGTTTTTCACACATAAACCCATAAACCATTATTGAAATAATGTATACCTCATAACATTTGTGGTTGCAATCATTCACACAAGTTACATACAAGTTATATGGGACATATGTGCTAAGAAATTCTCAGTTAACAAGAACTGAGCAAGCAAATGCACAACATGACACACACTTTCTGCTTATTGGCTGAACTAAACATATTTGGGGGCAAATTTACTATGGCTCATTTATTGTATTTTTATAATTATTAATATTATTTTTTATTTACATCCATATCTCATACCTGGTGAATAGTGAGCAGTGAATTTGTTCTGCATTTAACTCATCCAGGACACCAGTGTACATACACCAGGAGCAGGAGCGGTGGGTTACACACCTACAGCTCCTGGGGTTCAGCTAGGGGGTTTGATCCCTTGGCCAAGGGCACTTTAGCCATGGACTTTTAACTGTAAAGGATGTGTGGTTAGAAAATCAACAGAACATAATGTCTGAGCACATATGCAGAGGTTTGTAACTGTACGTAATTACCTTTGAACAATATAGCAAAACTAAAATATTACTGTAATCTTCACTTGGCTTTGTGCTTTTTCTACGAAGGTTGCATAAGGTTCAGTACGTCCTGCATTTGGGTCTGGGCATTTCCGCGTTGGCCTAAACACACTGTCCGTTATACACTGAGGCGGAAATATTGTTTGGTATATGCGGTTAGTGGTGTGAAGAAAATTGAATCCACAGTGGAGACAAACATTTGAATGCACTGAATAGGGACTGTCAAACAGAGAAGCAGATGCTTCTGCCTGCTCTCAAATCACACAGACTGGGGTGGGCTGGGAGGAGAGAAAAGGGGTGGAGGGGAGAGAAAGGAAGGAGTGAAGGAAGGGGAAGAGCAAGAGAGAGAGAGAGACAGAGAGAGAGAGAGACAGAGAGAGAGAGAGATGGAGAGACCAGCCTATTATCATAATAGCAATGTAACAGCTTCCATAAAGCAAATGGTGGGCCGAGGTGATGCTGTGATGGCACAGTGTGCGCTCCGGAGGAGAGCAGGCAGATATGAAGATAAACGAGGAGAGAGAGAAAGAGAGAGAGCAGAGAGGAAAGTCGGGGCAAGGATCTGATAGAGAGGAAGAAAAAAGGGAGAGGGAAAAATGAAAAATTGGAGAAAAGAGAGAATAGAGAAGAGAAGGAGGAAGTAAGAGAAAAATGTAAAAGACAAAGGGAAAAAGAGGAAGAGAAAGAATTAAAAGAGAACAAGGGAGGAGAGAGCAGAAATAAGAGGGATAGATAGAAAAGAGGGAGGGGATGAATGGGGAAGATATGAATATACCAAAAAATATGGTTCTGCAATTTATGCCTGAGTAAAAAGTCACAATAACAGATTAATTTTAACAAATGAATTATAGAACAAAGCACCCATCAACAGATCAATCAGACTTGGTGATGTCACTGTGTATAGCTCATTTTGAACATAAATACGACCATAAGCATAGTTTTACACAGGGTATATGCCTCATGGACCATTTTGTTCCCATCACCAATTTTGAAAAGACCTTTAAATTTTGCGTCAGCTTTAAACATCACAGTGAAGGTCAAAAGCAGCCTCGTCGACCAACATGAGGTTGAGCTTGCTGATCAGGGAGAGCTGGTCTTTGGTTGCCTTGCTGTGCAGGAGCAACCTCATGGCCGTGGTGTTGGTGGTGAAAACCAGCATGCAGATAACAACCAGCACCATGGGCATGAACACCCACAGCTTGCCAGTCTCCATGTGCTGTTAAATGTCACATGCCAGTACCAGTCGCCAGGATTGTGCCCTTTACATCGCTCATGTTCATCTTCACTGTTGCATCAATGAGGTAAAGGAGGTTTTTAGAACATGTGCATTTTTTTCAACAATGGATGGGTTGATCTGACCTGCTACTGTCTCCTCTTCTTTTGGCTGTTCTTGTTAGGAGTCACCACATCGGATGCTCCATTTCCATTCCTTCTTGTCCTGCCTACTGAATTTTTGATTAATACATAAATACACTGCATTTTATGGAGTTTTACAGAGATGAACTTAGAATTTGAACTTAAGATCTGATGGCTGCATCCGCAAGTTACGACATTTTGAAACATTCAACAAAAAGCAGGTGAACTGGAAAGGGGAACATGGGTATAAAATGAGTATCCACCAAAGGCCCAGTAAAAGATGGATCACTTTGTGCCAAACCTCATGAGGAAATTATCAGTCAGTTCAAAGAAAAAGATAAGATCTTTATTGTCACTGCAGTCATACTTAGTGCAGTAGTACAACAAAATTGGAGTACTGTCCACGTTCACACTCAAAAATAAAGCAAACAAGTAAACAGTCAGAGTAAAATGAAAATATATAATATATACACATACAATAATAGATTCTATATAAAAAAATTGTATAATAAAATATAGATATTATTTTACAAATTTTTAAAAATGAAATTACAAAAAACTAAGCTCTTTCATTTTCTACAGTGCATAATACTCTTAATCTGTGTAGAGCTTACAGTAGGTGGATAAGACAAAAGAAAACAGTATATTACCTAAAATACTAGTCCTGCTAATGCTTATACTAAAGCTAATCACTTTTTTTCTTTACCAAAAAGCATGTTTTCAATGTTGTCTATTTTATTAAATAAACTGAAAACTTGTATTTCATTTTTAGATAAATGGGACATTGTTCGGTTGATTTTGCAAGCTTGTGTTACTGAGAGAGTGTGAATCAATGATGCATGAATGAACAAAATCACACAACTGCAGCATTTCTCAAGTGTATTATTTCAAGCACATGTGTCTGGAAAGCAGAACAGTGAGAAACAGCAAAAAGAGAATCGGAACAGGGAGAAGGAGAGTGGGTCTTTAACAAAAGCCCTGAAAATGACCTGGGAGACAAAGTTCCAACTCATCTCATTATCAACATCAGTACTTCAACACAAGAGAAAGATTTTAACTTGCTTTGACTGCTTTTCTAGGTTAGAATATTGGGTCCATTCCATTTGTATGCATGTAGATTATTATGTCCTACGATTGACTAAACAGTGGGGTGTGTTGTGTGTGAACCAGTGTGATCAGCAGTCTAAAAATGTCACCTATACACAACTTGCATGACAATTATAATGTTCCACTACTTGACACATTGCTTTTTATTATTTTGTAAACAATAATCTACACACTGTAGATTAATGTTTTCTAACCAGTGTTAGGAGGGGGCTTTTGGCCGTATGATGAATGATGAAACATGCAGTTACATGTAATTTTATTTAAACAGCATAGCAAACAGGAGTAATAGCTCTAGAGACAATTGGATTTGGAGCCTATAATATAGCACTGACGTCAGAGACCGATGAATAATCAGTTTTCTAACTGATTGACAGTAGTGTCTTCTGTTTTTAGTGCTGTCATATTTAGAGTGAAAAACTGAACCCAGAACACAAACAGATATGGCCTTCTTTATGAAGTGAAATGCAGTCGCAAATTATTCTACTCAAGTGCTTCGGTAATGGTTTGTCCTACTGCTAATACAATTGCATCTTCACTGAATACCATCTGAAATCAGTTGAGTGATGAAAAACAAAGGCATATCTTTCCATGTTTGGGGAACTGCTTTGTTTCTTCCAGATGGCTGATACCTGAGTGGTCTGTCAATATAAATTGTTTAATGTGAATAATACAGGCTCCTGAGTAGCTACGCCTGCTAAAGCACTGCTTCTGCAAGCCATGCCATTTGTCACTGGCAAGCAGAGTCTGTGAGGTAACCTCTGACTGTGCTTTCACTGGGCACAATGGGTGGCATAGTTCTTTTCTCATTGTTGATTCCAGCCAATTGACCGTGTCAGTTAGACTTGGATTGGTATTAAGCTCCTCTGAGGTCAGCAGGACCTAGTTATGCTCACTCAATTTCACGTACACTCCTAAAAGCAACAGTGCTGAAATGGTGATGCCCTAGAGGAATCATTTTCAGCTCTCAAAAGACCTTTCATTGGTTATTTACAAGAAATTTGTGGAAATGAGGTGTGAGAGTGTGAAGAAAAATGTTTATAGAACATCCATATATCTTATAGTGCCTCAAAAAAACACTTCATTCGGTGGAGAACATTTATATTATGTGAGGGTTTTGTAGGTACCATGCCTTGCCAGTTGGGGGCACGAGCAGTAAGCATTACACCAAAGATTAGTGGAGCCTTAATCTGATTGGGGACAGGGTCACCCCAAAAGATGATTACAGCTGCCCAGGTCAGATCTAAAAGGGAAGCATTACCATCTTCTTTGTCTTCAGTTAACAAAGAAGCAAACTTTAAGCCAAGCTAGCAGCTTAGCTAAAGTTAGCTTATACATCTGTTGGCAGTGGTGGCCTAGTGGTTAGGACCTTGCCTATGTAAACTGAAGATTGCAGTTTCAAGTTCCGGCCCGGGCACCACTGAGGTACCCTTGAGCAAGGTACCATTTCGCTACACTGCTCCCCGGGCGCTGTTGATAGCTGCCCACTGCTCCACATGTACATGTTTGATGGGTTAAATGCAGAGGTAACATTTTGTTGTGGTGCTTGGGTGTGTTCACAATGACAAACAGTCACTTCACTTCTCTCTCTCTGATCAACGGCACAGAGCAAAACAAAGACAAGCTTGCAACAAGTATTTCTCAAAGCGAAGTGACCAGATCCTTTAACTCTGCACATGTATTTATGTGTCTGTTTTTGATTTGTGAAGAATTACATTTATGTTTGCATGCAATCTCTCACTCTCCTTTGCTAACACTAGTGAGTGAGTGAAGATTTGTCATTGTGAACACACCACACCACATCACACAGTGTACCACAAGTAGTGGGCAGCTGATGTTTGCAGTGGAGCAGTGCTTGGGGGCGGTACAAGCCTAATATATCTCACCTCCCTGACAGGTGCCATTGTAATGAAATAATTACATTGTATGTCATTGTGAACACACTCAAGCACCACAACGAAATGTGACCTCTGCATTTTACTCATCACATGTGCACACATGGAGCAGCGGGCAGCTGTCAACAGTGCCCAGGGAGCAGTGTAGCAGGACAGTACCTAGCTCAAGGGGACCTTAGTAGTGCCTGGGCTGGGACTTGAACCTATAACCTTCATCTCACATGGGCAATGTCTTAACCACTAGGCCACCACTGCCCAACTAATGTTATGGCCAATTGGTGTCTAAAACCATTTTTAATAAGCTTTCTGATATTTCTTAGTGTTTAAAGATCAGTTGTCTTTATTAAAGAACCCTTTCTTGGTGGGTTGACTAATGTAAGAGGCTTCATCATTAGACAGACCATGTTAGCATTCAGTATTCACCAACATGTTCTGATTGAGCTGTTCAGTTGCGCTGCAAATGATTCAGTCTGTCAGCTGTGAGATGGACTTGCCCTTGCTTAGAGCTCCAGAGCGGCTAGAAATGTGTGAAGAAAAAGGAATTGGGCTAACGGGAAGCAAGTCTTTGATATGTTTACGGTTGAAGCTATCAGCTGGAGAGATGACAGAAGGCATGGAGAAGAGCGGGAGAGGTCGCTACTGGAGGCACAGCCCAGGGTCAATGTTACAGCATGCAGACAGAATATTAAACACTCACTCGGACCTTTTGGCATTCAGATCCCCACACAGAAACAATAAAAAGAAGGACCTCATTTTGGCAATAATACTGAAGTGTCAGTGCGAACTGAACTCTGACTGGAAGACAGATATAACTGCAGAATGAATGAATATGTCTGAGCAGTTGTTGCATTAGTAAAGCATATGCGACAATCACCACTGATGCTTGGATGCAAGGATGATACATTATTATGTGGATAAAATGTCCCAGCACTTTGCAGATGTTTGTGCAACACTGGGCAGCTGCATGCATCATTCAAGGGATTCAGACCAATGGGAAACAGCCAATAAACAGCCATGTGTGCAGTGGTCGCCTAGTGGTTAGGACGCTGCATTCGGGACCTGAAGGTCCCAGGTTCGAGTTTCGGCACGGGCACTGCTGAGGTACCTTTGAACGAGGTGCCATCCCGCTACACTGCTCCCCGGGCCCTGTTGGTAGCTGCCCGCTACTCCACGTGTGCACTTGTGATGGGTTAAATGCAGAGGTCACATTTCATTGTGGTGTTTGAGTGTGCTCACAATGACAAAGAGTCACCTTCACTTCACAAAAAGTAGGCGATATAAGGGTGGGTGGGTGAGAGGGAGATATCATCCCTTTTATTATTAAAATGACCAAAAAGCACCCCCCTTGTTGACTTCCTGACTGATCGGGAAACAAAGTTTGGTAACACTTTACTGTAGGGTAGTGTTTCTAAGGCTACAATGACATGTGTTTTATGTCAATTGCTATTGACCTTAATTAACATTTATAAAGGTGTATTCCAACAAGCGTCACTTGTCATTAAAGCAATTCTCACCAGTTCCTCCCCAGAAAGTGTAATGACCATGGACACTTGTTTGATTAATGTCAGCTGTCATAAAAGGCTTACGTACATGTCATGTAACCTTATCAATGATACCCTACAATAAAGTGTAGCCCAAACGTTTTATGCCCTCCACCCACACACTTTGTCATACCCCAAAAGAACACATCAACTACTGACAAATGAAGGTGACTATTTGTCATTGTGAACACACCCAATCTCACACAAAATGCACCTCTGCATTTAACCCATCACATGCACTTGTGGAGCAGTATCTTTCTCAAAGGTACCTCAGAGGTTCGAGTCCCGGCCCGGGCACTACTGAGGTACCCTTGAGCAAGGTACCGTCCCACTACACTGCTCTCTGGGTGCTGTTAGTAGCTGCCCACTGCTCCACGTGTGCACGTGTGATGGGTTAAATGCAGAGGTCACATTTCGTCGAGGTGCTTCAGTGTGTTCACAATGACAAAAAGTCACTTTCACTTCACAACATCTGCAAATTTCTACAAGGGCCTCTCAGAATAAAATAACCAAATGTAAAAATATCTAATGAGCCCAAATCCTTAAAAAAATCATCCGGTTTTTAAAACATTGTTTCATTGTTTTTTACTTTTCAGGGTGTAACTGTTAGGGGTGGTTTTCTCATGAGCATAACTTCAATATCTATAGCTAGGAAACATAATTTAATGAGTTGCAATTTTAGATTAAATCATATTAAATTACATAACAAAAGTAGCACATTTATCCATTTCCTCTGGGTAAGTTAATGTAGCACACCTTTAAAGCTCATTTAAGGTTAAAAAAAAGTGTACCCTTCAGGTTACCTTTGTTTTTTTGTACCTTGGGGCAAAAAAAACCACCAGACAGTACAGTTTTTTAGTATAGTCCATTTATAACCTACACTACAAACAAGACTCTTATTAAAATGTTTTTGTGGTTTTACAAAAATATAAGCAATTGCATCTACTGCCTACAGCAGTTTTAATCATCGTGAATGTAAGTCATCCTTACGTTAATGTATAAGGTGTGTTTAAGCATTGACTACTTTAGAATGTCAGTTAGAATGTAAATCAGAACAGAGGAAATTTGTGTATATCAGTCTTTAAGACACAGGAGCAGAAATATCCGGTTTTATTCTAAGGGGTAACAAGGTTACAGACTGGTGAAATAAAAATTAATTTAGATTATTTTGGGGACATAAACCCATACAAATGTCACAAACCCATTGCATATTAAAATAAAATAAAAATAAAGGATATTGCCTTTGTAATAGTTTTGAACTTCTACAGATAAGGAATGAGAACACTGTACAGGTTGGAAATCTGTTACAGGCCTCTTTCTGACCTTGTTCTGTTCCAAGGACTGCTATTCTATGACTACAAGGCAGGGGTGCCAGACTACAGTCCTGGAAGGTCACAGCTCTGCACGGTTCAAATTTAACACACCTGGTTCAGCTTATCAGGTAATTACCAAACCCTTCATGGGTTCAACTGAGTGTATTAAATTAACAGTGAACTCAAAGACCCCAGTCTGTTTCCACTTGCAGAAAGTGATGTGTTCTTTGTTTAAAAGTAAACACTTCAATTTAATAACTGTTACTAGTAAAAAATAATCATTCCTTTTTCATCCTAGACGTGTTTTATTTAATTATTTTTAAAAATTAAAAAATCAAAGTGCCATATTATGATAAACAGTTTTTCCTCACGCTATGTAACTTGCTTAAAATGTTCTATTCACTCCTCAGTCCACATAGCTTTTAAATGAAGCTAACCTACAAAACAACTCTTTTTTTAATCATTGTTTTTGTGAAAACCAACACATTTACATATCGACCTATACAATCTACAATGTCTATATTGAATAAAACATGTTGTATACATGGATTGCTTTTTGAAGAAGAATTCGGGCCATTCATTTAGACAAGAGACCATGTGCGTACACTACATGTCCAAAGGTAGCACAGCTTGTATAATATCTTGTATAAGATCATCCTTAGTACCAACTATCAACAATTTATCGTGGATGGCCATGAGATCAAACTGCCCATCCTTTTATTAACTAGTCGCCCCATTACCATCACTGAAAACTCATCACTATACTCCACAGTCGCCCCCACCATGTCAGGTGGCTGATGCCACGAGACAAATTCATGGCACGGCAATTGGATTTCCTCAGTGTCTTCTAGCTATGAAAATGAAGCTTAAAACCTGTACATTTTAGCTGAATTTTCCTCATCAACCCCCACCCCCCCCAAACACAATCAAAGTCATTTCATTTACTACACATTATTGTAAAGTGATGGGCATATTCCGTCGCCCCCACCGAGTCAGCACAAAGCAGGCAGTGGGCTGAGAGCTGACTGTTTCCAGCTATCACTCAGGAACTATAACAAAAGGGAAAGCGAGAGAGAGAGAGCGAGAGACAGATGAAAAGTACAGTATGAGGAGGTTTCATAATTAGCCTAATGAATTCTATGCCAATATTAAATCAATGTGACACTTCGAGGGGGAAAAAAAACTCATTGCCAATGAATATTGAGTTAGAAAATTGGTCCAGACAAAATGTACAGTGATTAGTCCAGATGTACAATGTGATTACAACCACCATTTTTTTAACAATCTGTGTGAAACAGCAGCTCTTATAAATGTTAAAGAGTGGGACACATGAACAAATGGACCAACAGCACAGACCGAGTCTGACATGTCTACAGTATGTGCTTCAGTTACAGCTTCTTCCATCAATTTGCATGTGGTCGCTCTACCAACCGTCAGCTGGCTTAAGTGACTTCAGTGTTTCTCCTGGTGGTGCAAATGCAAACAGAGAAACACCTCTGAGGGTGATTTGAAGGTGAATAGTTCTCTGGGGTGTTAGGCAGGGAGGGCTCCTCAGTAGGTGCTTCCTTTCTATATGCTTAAGAACTGTCTGACTGTGCATTAAGACCCCTGGATTTGTCCAGACTGGGTGCTAGCAGTGAAGTTTTGTTCATTTTTATATCTAATAGTGTCCTAAATATCTACAAGTCTCCTCCACCTTAATAAAGAGAGATATGCAGTTGGAGCAGCCTGACCGAAGCTTTGGTGGAACTACGTCTAAAGTCATTGGCGTATTATTAAACCATATTTAAGAGGTTTTAGTGACATGTGGGTGCACAGCACTAATTATGGACACAGGTACAGGCTCTATTGGCACTGTAAAGGCTTAGGTAGAACAGCGCTGCTCCCTTGAATCCCATGTTCTTGTAGTTCATGCATCCCTGCCTTTTAAAGGTAGGGTGATGTGCCAATCTAATTGGTGCATTGCATGTAAAGCCCAAAACACACTTATGAATAATTAAGGGAGTTAAAATGATTTTTTTGCACCTTGTCAATGGAACAAAATCACTAAATGGATTTGGACATGCCCATAAAGGTTAGTTGCACCTTGCACTTTATGCTTGCCGTTAGATGTTTAAAATAGTGCCAAAGCAAAATGTGGACACTAAACATAGTTTGGCTACGTCTGACGTGAGTGGAAAACTGTGCATTTAACTTTCTCTTTATTTTCTTGTTTTTTTTTGCTGAAATATTCTTGTTAGGTGGCGTAAAACCGTGTACTTCTGAAGGCTGCTGGCATTACCACCACATAGAAAATTACTCCGACAGGGGTATTTAACTACCTAAAAAAACCTTCAACTGACAAGTTACATGAGGTCAAAAGGCCTGGGAAACATACATTCTCCCTTCAGGACCTATTAAATTAGGAGTGTCTGGTTTTTCATGTTATGCCAAATCTTCTCTCTGCCGCTTCTCTTTCTCTCTCGTTCTCTCTCACACGGTTGTAGTGATTACCCCCTGCCCTGTCTATTCATAGCTGTGGTCATTTTAATTACTGTGAGCTGACACTGGCTAAATGAGATGGGTCTCTTCCCTCACTCCCTCCAACACACACACACACACATACAGACAACAGTAACATAGCAAGGCTGTGCTCTCTAATGGACTAAATGGCATGGCGTCCACACCAGGCCCCTTTGCCAGGCAGTAATTAACACAGTGTAAGACACTGGGGGTGGGCTGAATTGTGTGGGTTGCCATCGTGGGAGCACCACTGGTTAGAAGATAATGATATGGGGTTTTAGCCCATGATTAATGAATCTCTTAGGATGCGAAATGACCTGTGTCAAAAGCTAGAGGTACATTTGAATACTGAATATATAAGCTGAGGAGGAACCATGAGGCTTTATTCCTCCTCTTTTTTGACTTCCCCTGCAGCCCAGTGGGTGTTCGTAATATATAAGAAAGGTTGAGATGTAAGGCTTGACATACATACTTTACGTATCCAGGTGACAGTCTATCACTTCTCCTGCACATTTTTGGAGATGCAAGGTTTCGTTTCACATTTCAGATTTCTCAATCCCACATACTCATCATGTGACAAATATTTGTGATCGCATGTGACATGCCAAGCCTTGAAATAGCCCATGATTGCACAATTTTGTCATGCTTCGTTGTGGTGCATTGTATGGTGCAGTGTACTGTGCTGTGGCGTGAACACAATGACAAATAACACCCTACTGCTAGCAGTTTGAGGCTAAAATACTGTAATTGTTTTGTACAGTTTACCTTCTCCTGTAAAGTTGCTTGGTCATTGTGGGCAGCATGGAATTCATTTTGGTCTAAATTGGATTTTTTCAGTTTTTCATTGCAAACTAAACTAAATAAGCAAATCTTGACCACCAAACATGCTAAATGTTTTAAGGATAATGTAGCTAACAAACAATGGAAGCGTGTATGTAAGCTTTAAAGCTAATCTAAAAAAAAAAAAAGGTTGGACAGCATACAAGACATGGCAGATTGGTGCAATGAGACAAAATATGTAACTTTTTGTTTTTATGTTACCTTCACTATTTTGGAGCCTGACTGACTCTCAAAAAATGAAATCAAACCCTGACCCAGATGGATCTTGCCGCCTGCTCAATACAAAGGTCCACCAGGCATTGTGCCATGACCCTTCGAGGTGCATAGACGAGCTGTTCTGCCAGCCTGATGCTGAATTCAATTTTTTTGCATGCCTAAATGAAAGGCAAAAGCATCTATCCGTCCATTCCATGTGTAGAATATTCATGAACACTCCAGGGGACCAAGCAGAAACACATTTTTTGACTTTTTCTCTTTCTCTCTTGGCTTTGCGACTCTGTTCTTTCAAAAGAGTGCTGTCACTAAAGCCATTAGAATCTCTTTAAGCTGTTTAAGCTGTCATATCTTTCTCTCCCTCTTTCTCTCTCTGTCTCTCGCTCTCTTTCTTAATCGTTCTGTCCTGTTGGACAATTTTTTTCTGAGCCCATGCTCCATAACCTTTGACATGAAAAAGTCTACGTTACAAAAGTCTAGTACATTTTAACCATATACAGTAGCCCACCCTAAATTTAAGTGTTGGGCAATGATGATTATACCTTCTAATCATTATTGGTCAACACTTGAATTAAGGGTGGGCTATATGGTACAGATGTACTAGATGTTAGTACCACTTGAATAGGTGGTGGGCAATATTAAAGGTGGGAACTATAGCTTCGCCTAATGTCACTAACATTTAAAGACTTTAAAAAAGTGTGGGGTCCATGGAATTATTTTATGCTGGAAGGGGTCCCTGGCTCAAAAAAGTACAAAAGATATGTGGTATTTCTTGTAATATTTTACTAATGTTTATCAATATGTTGTGGGCAGTGGTGGCCTAGTGGTTAGGACACTGCCTTTGGGACCTGAAGGTCGCAGGTTCAAGTCCAGGCCCGGGCACTACTGAGGTTCCCTTGAGCAAGGTACCGTCCCACTACACTGCTCCCCGGGCGCTGTTGGTNNNNGTTTAGTCATTGCTCTGACAGCTCCATTAGAGAGACACGCTGCTGATTGCGTTGCACTGTGTTGCTGGAACACGCATGACTAAACAGGCCGTGACATTTCCCAACAGACGTGAATCTCTCTCTCTCCAGCACTTGCTTCGCCTTTCTGACACTCGGTTTTCATGTAAACCCAACCAACGTCGCTTTCTCTCTGCTGTCTGGCTGACGACATGAGCAAAACACACTCTGATGTTGTCTCAGCTCGAGTACCTCTGCAGTGAACTAGCCACTTCTAATGTAATGCGTTCACAACAGCCAATTCAACAGACTTTGGTGTGATCTTAATAGTGATACGATGTGTTAAAACTACCTGCCAGATGTAACAATGAGGAGCCTTTGAAGGAACTGCTGGTTATGGCTATTCAAGTGCCACAAGGTACAATTCATGGTAAAAAGTGGTTCTACTTTATATTGTGTCTCTAATAACTGTGTAATAACACAGTAACATGTGCAATAACTATGTAATTATCAACATGTAAATATGAGTGAACAGAGAATGCATGTATTATTATATTAGCACTTATATTCCAGTGAATGACCAATAATTAGAAAAAAGGGTGATTTGTAGTATTTATGTGGTTAGAACTGGTGTAAAATATACACCCATCAGCCATAACATTAACACCACTGACAGGTGAAGTTAATATCATAGACCAAGGATGTAAAACTCTGGCACTGGGGGGCCAGTGTCCAGCACTACTTAGTATTTTCCCTTCTCAAACACACTCACTAAATCTGGTACTTAGCAGCTAAGTTGAATCAGGTGTGTTTGAACAGGGAAATCCCCAAACTGTGCTGGACACCAACCCTCCTGACAACCACTAACTGACTATGCAGTTATTTCATTACAATAGCACCTGTCAGAGGTTTAGGCAGCAAGTGAACAGTCAGTACTAGAAATTGTTGTGCTGGAAGCAGGATAAATAGGCAAGCGTAAGGACCTGAGCCTCTTTGACAAGGACCTTATTGTGATGACCAGTTGACTGAGTCCGAGCATCTCTAAAACGGCAGGTCTTGTAGTTAGTACCTGCCAAATGTGATCCAAGGAAGGACAACTGGTGAATTTTGTTGAAACTAGCTGAAACTTGTTCTCTCATGCATATGTTTCTGCAACATGTAGGAAAATTGTGCAAAAGTGGGTGGAGCTAATACGTGTGACTGACTACACATTTTACTACAGTCTGGGCAGCTCTGGACAGCCCATTTTACACCAGGTGTAAAATTGCATTAGAGTCCTAAAAGATGTGACATCTGTCATGTCATTGTTAAAAAAAAAGGATCTTTTCTTTTAAAAAAAATTCAGGCTGAATCAGTGTGTCCTCAAGAAAATGTAGTTTTTAACACATTGAGATGTTCTCAAGCCTCTTGACGCGAGACTAAGATTAAAATTCACCAGTTATAAGTAGGAGCTCTTTTGTAATTTGTTTTTAATTAGAGGCCCTGTGCACCAAAGCGCTTCGCCAGGAAAAAGAGTGTGGAGCAAATACATTTGCCACCTCCACGACCCACTGATCTAAAACAAATGACAAAGTCAACAGCTGAGTCCCCCGAAATGCACTGCAGTCGGGGAAAAAAGCGCGGTCATAAATTACCAGCATTACGAAGCATGGCCACAGCTCAGGTTAGCATAATCTGCTCGGTTAAATCCAAATTGAAAATACAACCTGTGACTAATTCAAAAATATATATATATATATAAATATTTTAAAAAGCCATTTACAAAGGAAGGCTGTGTTCTGTTTAACACAAATTATATCAGACACGTGTTTCTTATGATAATCCCTTATATTTGTTTACGTTGCAGGCACAAATAAGGCAGTATATGAAAAGAGAAATATATTATAATTATTCATGAAGGACAGTTTGGTGAAGATTATTTTCATATTCCAATTGTATATGAATGATCAAGACATCACAACTACTAGTCACATATGCCTCAGCACATAAGCCTAGTGGTCACATGTGAACTATTGCTACTCGATAACTGACCAGATGTCATCCAGGTAACAATGTTCCACTTAGTTTTTACTCCAGCACTTGTCAACTGTTATATTTTAGTAGGTTTTGTAAGCAGCTGGCATATGTATGTATTTATTGAAGTTGCTCTCTGTAGTAGTATAAGCACTAGTCTTATATATTTATTGCAGTAGTTGCTTTCGGTAGTTACTGTAAGCACTTGGCATATGTATTTTGTATCAGTTTTTCTCTATAGTTACTGTAAGCACTTGACATATGTATGTATTATTGTAGTTGCATCTGTTCTTTATTTTGCTATGAGAAATGCCTTGGTCTTCCTTGTAGCACCACCTTCAGTATTAATCTATGCAGTGCGAATGCTTCATTGTTTCCACTGTCCTGGAAGTCACTTTGAATAAAAGTGTCAGCCAAATAAAGAAATGCAAAGGTAAATATGGCTCTACCATCAAGGTTTGGCATCTCTTGTCATTGTCAGGTTCAGATTAACAGTAAACGTGAAGATTCCAAAGATGAGTGACGTTTTATTAAACAAAACAAACACTCAAGTTCATATGACACTCAGTAATAAATGAAACACAGGTAAACACACAAATACACACAGGCCTATTACACAAGGTAAGAGGAGGAGCAAGAACCTGTTAAACCAAAAATGAGATTGACATAATAGTAGTGTAACACAAACACCACACAAAGACTGGAAGCAACTCTAGGCCTAAAATATATGGCATGACTAGATGCACCTGGGCCTGCATATATAGGAACTATGTGCAACTGAGGAAGGGGCAAGACTACGGTGGCGCTTAGGACTACATAAACACATGGTCTACATAAACACAAACACAACCACATGTCTTGCTAAACACATGACAAAGCTGAGACATAGACATGGCAAAGACAAGGAGACAAGACACCTGTACCACAGTCCTAACCTGATAATCATATCTAGATACTAAAGGCAGATACCTAAGATACTTTTTTATGTTAAATTATTCAAAAATGTATTTATATTTTGTCATTTATTTATAAATGTATTTATTAGTGTATTTTTAAAAAATTGTTATAATGTATTTATTTATATTTTTATATTTGGTAATGTGTTGGCCTTGAGATTTACTCAAATTTTGAAATGCAAGACGATCTATTAAGTACCATTTAATTTTCTTTTTCAGTTGTTTTAGGATCACATATTGACTGTACAGCTCTACTCATCATCCTGACCACAGATATACACCAATCAGCCATAACATCATGACTCCTTATGCCAAAACAGCTCTGACTGTTGCACTGTGTGTTCTAACACTTTTCTATCAGAGTTAGTATTAACATTTCTTTCAACATGAGCTTTCTTTGGGATTGGACCAGACAGGCTAGCCTTTACTCCCCACATGCAAAAATGAGCCCCAGGTGTCCATGACCCTGTCACTGATTCACCAGTTGTCCTTCCTTGGATCACTTTTGGTAGGCACTAACTACCGCATACCAGGAACACTTCACAAGTCCTGCCGTTTTGGAGATGCTCTGACTTCTAGCCATCACAATAATGCCCTTTGCAAAGTGACACACGTCTGCATTTTTCCTGCATTCAGCACATCAATTTCAAGAACTGACTGCTCATATGCTGCCTAAAATAAATATCCCACCCCCTGACAGGTGCCATTGTAAATGAATAACTAGATAGTCAGTGGTATTCATTTTACCTGTTAGTGGTCATAATGTTATGGCTGACTAGTGAATTCACACCACCCAACCGCTTTAAAATGAATGCAGTCACTAAAGTGCTGAAAGATCACCTGGAAGACATCTGAGTGCATTTGCCAAAACCTCCTCAGCTATTCTCTTTCAAGTGCAATTGTGCGAAAAAAATAAATGCTCCATATACAAGAGACCCATGCTCCAGTGCCAAGGCATGTGTGGAGCAAAATGTTCCAGAAGACTTGTGCAAGTCATTAGAGCTGTTCCTGAGACACACATCCCTGAATAAACAACAAAATCGGACCAAAACTCCACTGAGCCCTGACTAGACGCTGCTGGCTGCAGATTCTAAGCACTACCCATTAACACCATACACACATTCCTCACATCCCCCTATCAACATGCATACAAACTCTCTCTCTCAAAGTACATTTATATGCACAACAGTGGATTCAAATATAATCACATTTAATTAGAATTACTGGTCTAAGACTAATCTAACAAAGTTATGACCAAACAGCACAGTTCAGTTGTTATTGGTTCTGGCTGATGGCGTCTCTCTAGTGTGTAGACAATGCATGTGTAAGACACAGACAGTACGATACAGTGCTCACAATACACAATGCACTATACAATATACAACAAACAGTACACAATATACATTAGACTATTCAGTTTACGATAGACAGTATATTTTGTAAGCAGTACAAAGTACACAGTATACAAACAATGTGAAGATTAAATCAGAAGGTGATGGGAACTGTTTAGTTGTTTATGAGGGTGGGGAAGAAACTGCAAAAATGGACAGAAACAATAGATAAAAAAGAGCACAGTGCTGAGGCTGCCATGAGTAGCACCATCTTGAATCTAGCTAGTAATGACCTTAAGTCTTTGGCTCTGTTCACACCTGGCATTAACATGCATCTTGAGTGGTCTGATCACAAGTGGACAGCTTGAAGGTTTTAATGCAGCCAGACTGCACTGAGATCAGCATATTTGTCCTGCACAACACCAAAAGACCTCGTACTCAACTGATGTCCTCTGCATAAGCAGACGTATGTACTCATTTATGTGCCAACAGTGTTATACTGTAGTCTGTATTGGTATAATAGAGTGTTAATTGTGCATAACCTTTGAGCCATTAAAAGTCATTGCATGACAAACATGCTACTGCTATGAATATAGCAACTCTGGCTTGGGAAAAACATGCCAAATACAAACAATTGAGTAGCTTTAGTGTTGAATCAAGCAGAAATGGATGAATATTCCACATGCAAAACTGCAACAGTTAGTATCCTCAGTTCCTAAATGGAAAAAGGCATAATTAAAAGTAAAGGTGATGAGACCAGTGGTCAATATGCCTCCATCCCAATCTTTTTTGCAGGAATCAAATTCTACATTTTTTTCATATTTACAAGATACATTTAAGTTCATCGCTGACAGACTTTTCATTGTATTTGTGTCAGTTTAATGGTTCAAGAGAATAAACAAATCGTGTTATATAAATTATTTAATTTTACAAAATGCCCCAACTTTCTGGAAATGAGGTTTGTAATTGAACTCTGTTCTGACTGGTTTCCCTGTATTGTGCCTCTCAAAAAACGATCCTCAAACTCCTTTTAACTTTATTTTGAATGGTATACTGCTGTACCGTCTCCCCTCTCTCTCTTAGTCTCTCTCTTCTTCTCACACACAGACTCTCTTCCTTCCACCCAGTGTATTTAACAGCAATGAAGGCCGAAAACCAGTGATGTCCTTTGGCACAGGACAAGGTCAGGAACCGACCCACGCACACAAAAAACTTCATCTTAAAAGGCTCCACAGACAGAGGAAAGGCCTTTTATTGCCATTCTTTTTAGCCAGGTCCAGGTTTCCAAGGCTACTTATTAGAATAAATCCATTTTCATTCTCTTGTCTGCCAGGCAATTAGCCATCTCCTTACCACTCATCAGTCTAAGAGTCAAAACCACAGTCAGGCACAAGGTACTCCTCCTTTTATCTCTTATACTCTCTTTTTCTCATGCACTCTCTCTCTCCCTCTCTTTCTTGCTCTCTGTTTGAAGGTAGGCCCATTTATCTTCCTCAGACACAGAGAGTGACATGCCGGCTGGCAGCTCTGGCCTTGGCTGTGGGTACAGAGGGCTGAGCTCCCTCGCCCTCTCTCACCCCTGTCACACACACACACACACACACACACACACACACACAATAAAAGCAAGAATCTGTTATTGTTAAAATTCTCTTGAAGCTTTATTTAACTGACAAAAGTATAAGTAAAAGAGTACCAATGTTTTCACAGATCAACAAAATATATTTTTGTAAACAATCAAAACAAAATACACCTGCAACAATCGGAAAAAAAGTTTGTACCATCACCTTTACTTTTAATTACACTGTTTAATGATTTTATTTGCAGTTCTACAAGTTGATTTTTTGCCCATTCTTGCTTGATACAAGACTGCAGCTGCTCAACAGTCTGTGCTCGCTATTGTCTGAGTCTCCTTTTCATGAAGCTTCATACATTTTCAGTCCTAAGCAGGTCCATACTGCTGTCAGTCCAGTCAAGCACACCCTCTGTGTCTACGAAGCCATGCTGTTGTACAGAATGAGGCCTGGCATTGCCTTGCTGAAATAACCATAGACTTACCAGAAAAAAAGACATTACCTTGATGAAAGCATTTATCTCCTTAAAATCCCAGTATATATCACTGCATCAATTGGACCTTCACTCATACACAGGTGACCATTGCTGTGGGCATGGATTTATTATGTTTAAACTATCGTTGGCACATCTGGACATCTCATTTTGTTTTAAAAAACAAGCTGAAATGCTGACTTACCTTAGCACTGCACACCTTTCCACTGTCTTTTGGTCCATTTGAGATAAAGTCGGGTAGAGAGAACTTTTCTATATATAATTGATGTATGGCTTTTCCTTTGCTCATTTTAGGTTGCATTTCTTGATGCAGAAGGGGACATTGTTCCCAAGTACTCATGGCTGTATTTATTACAGTGCCCTGAAGGTTTCTCATGCAGTGACATCTGAGGTCACGCACATCCACAGTGGTTTTTGGCCTTGACTTAGACGAATGGAGATTTCTCTGAATTGCCTGAATCTTTTCACAGTATAATGTACTGTAGATGGTGAAAGACCTAAATTCTTTGTAATCTTGTGTTAAGAAATGTTTTTTTTTTCACCGACAATTCTCTAAAATTTGGCACAGAGTGGTGAGCCCCAGCTCAATGCTGCTTGCAAAAACTGAGCCTTTGGTTGGTGCTCCTTTAATATCCAATCATGTTCCCCTTACCAGTTACCAGCTCATCTGACATTGTGGAATATTTCAAAATTGTGTAACTTTTTATAAACTTTTATAAACTTTTCACTCTTATTTTGTCTGTTTCCCAACTATTTCTGAGTGTGTTGCAGGCATCAAATTCAAAATTAGTTTATATTTACAAAATATAATCAAGTTGTCAGCCAGTACATAGGAAGTAAGTTCTTGGTACTTTTACAGATTCTTTTGCTTTAATTTCTTCAACTTTTCCAAACATGGGCTTTCACTAATACCTAATTTTTATTTAGCTGGTCTTGTCATGCCATCGATACACTATGCCACAGTAAAATTTAATAGAAATTATTTTGTATTTAATTATCCTTTATTAATCCCTGAGGCTATATATGCCCAGCATTCGAAGCACTAAACCCACACAAAAGTAGCAGGCAGTTCCAGCACCCAGGAATAAAATCCAAAAGGCAATAGACTCATCTACTTAAATTCAGAGACTCAATTTGATTTCACACAGGGAACAATAACAGAAGCTAAATCTTATCTTTGATAATATGATGTATGTTTAGTATACTGTAAATTTTAAATAAAACAAGTTCACCACATCACTTGCGAGTTGAAAATATTTTCAGCTGTAACCTCAGATATATTGTGTCTATTTAATTGCCATAAATTCTGAATGAGGAGAACGTTTGTATTTCGCATACCACCCGAAAAAATGAGTAGTTACACCCCTGGCCGTGAATCAGCCTGCACAAACCAGCATGGAGCAGTGGGTCACTGGAGACAGATAAATTATTCTCCATATTCAGCTCTGTTGGCCTCACATACATCAACAAGCTCAGGCAGCACTGGGCCTGGCAGTTGGTGTCCTTCACATATCCATCACTATTACTATTATAATGTCTGATCTTTTATAGATAGGCTCATCCATGAATCAGTAAACAGTAAAAATCTTTTTTTTTATATAAAAGAATATAAAAATGACTAGGGAGAACTGAAGACCATTGCATGTCATCTACTGTCCCACAACGTCTGCTCTGAAGCCTTTTATCAATTTTTAATTATGGAAAACATACATATTCAAACAATGGGCATGTTACATTTCGGAAGGGTAATGTCTCTTCTTCACACAAACCCATGGGCAACTGTTCTCATGTGTAGTTTATTTTAATATCTAATTGCTGAACAATGAGACAGTATGTGTGTAACGATTGTGGGGTGTTTAGCAGCACACGCAGGCAGGACGTTGGTGGATACGGGTTTATTTGACAAATGGACGAAGACTCAGAACACTACACAAGACCTTGATACAAAACGACGACCATAACAGTGACACAAGCAGACAAACAAAGACTGACCTGGAAGGGTCGCACAATTGCCCACTAATAGAGCTCGGGCTCAGCTGTGGGGGCGGGGCTAAGACACCCTTCCTTGTATGCCCTCCCTCCAAGGAACACCGTCCCGGTGTGACAACAGACGCAGCAACACGAGACACAATTACACGTGACCGTGAACTTAAACAACAAACATACCACCCAACACAGTACACAACACCCAGAGATACAGTGCTGGGGGCAAAAACAAAGTCCACATCAGGGTTTGTAGTGTCCACAGAGATAAAGCCAGGCTGCTTCCACAAAACTCTTCGTGCAGTCTCCGGCATTGCGTTCAACCCAGAGACTGAGGTTCTCCCCAGCGGCAACCTCCTTGTTCTGGGGAGCAGGGCTCCAGGGGTCGGGGTCTGGCAACCCGAAAGTGGCAGCATTGTTCTCCAGCATCAACCGCATCGACCCGGAATGAGCAGGGCCTTCCGGCATCAGCCTCAACAACCCGGATGTGGCGTGGTTCTCTGGCGTTGACCACGTCGACCCGGAGCGAGCATGGGCTTCTGGCGTCGGCCTCGGCAACCCGGAAGTGACAGCATTGTTCTCCGGCATCACCGCGTTGACCCGGAGCGAGCAGGGGCTTTCAGCGTCGGCCTTGATGACCAAGAATTGACGTGGTTCTCCGGCGTCGACCGCGTCGACTTGGTGCGAGCAGGGGCTTTCAGCATCTGCCTCAGCGACCCGCAGGTGACGTGTCTCGTGTTCACGTCTTCGTCCGTTTGTCAAATAAACCCGTATCCACCAACATCCTGCCTGCGTGTGCTGCCAAACACCCCATAATTGTTACAATGTGTACATGAGCCTCAAGGATTTTTAGCCAAAAATCTAAATTCACTAACTGGGCTGTCTTTCACAGCACCACAGATTATTATCCCATTTAGAGGGGTCTAAGTTAGTGTGTTCACCTATGCAAAGAAACCCATGACTTGCTAAACTGCTAAAACGTTCAAGTGTAAAACATGCCTAAATTGCTTGGTTCTTGGCTTGGGTGTATGGTTCCTGGAAAAACCTTCAAAACCTTTTATACCGTCTTCAAAAAACCTTAAGAACTCTTCCATCACATGTCAGAGTACGTTCTTGGCAGGCCACAGCTCTACAGACTTCAGCTATGTGCCTCATTAAGCACAACTAAATTATCTTTCTCTTATCAAGGCCTTCATGAACTGAATATAGAGCATTAGACAACTGAAAACGCTAATCTCTATAGAGCTGTGGCCTGAAAGGAACCCAATTTGACATACTTATTCTACATTATGTGGAGGCTCTTCCTACTTACACCTTTTTAAAAAAGCCAGCTCATTGAATCATGCTAATCAATGAACATTAGCTTTCTCTAAAGCACCCAAAGAGGGGAAGAATAAGACCCCCTTCGCTTTACGTTTGCTTCACCTACACGGTTGGCCCAGATCTGCAGAATTGCCCAGCTGCTCGTACCCGAATCAAACGGTGTTTAATGATTCATAAAATCAGCCGTTGCAGCTCTGAGGCTATCGGCCCTCTGCAAGAAGTCCTTGAGTGTTTTATTGTCAGCTTTCCTCCAGCCGGCTGAAGCTTAAAGAGGAATAATGAAGGAAATGCTAATCGTACTTTCCCCAAGTGGTCAGCGCATTAAAATCAATAAGGCCTCATTTCCGGCCTGGCATTGCTTCTGTCGCAGGCCTGAACTAAAGTGCGAGAACAAAGCCTGCGACATGAAGGGCTGTTATTTTCTTTCTTCTTTTTTTCGTCGCTTCAACATAAACGGGCAACTAAACTGTCGACGGCTGAATGTAAATGTTATATTTAAATATGTTGACATGTGCTGAGACATCACAATTGCAAAGAATTCAAAATAAGCAGTTTTTGCAGCTTAGTGCCCATGCACGGACTGTGTGGACTAGAGATTGAACTGCATTCTGTGAAACCTGAACAATTTTTACATACATACATTTACATTTTTACTAACCAGATTTGTTTTTCATGTTTGCCACATGACTTTTTTGTTCCTGCTGTGTATACTGTATGTAGACACATCTCCAGATATATCTGGTATATATACACTGGTATATCGCCGTAGGAACCAGTATCTCTAAAAAAAACTCAAAAGGTGGCCTGAGGAATGAGAGACACTAATCATCCATAGCATTAACACCACTGAAAGGGAAAGTGAATAACACTGACTACCACCTGTCGGGGTGTGGGGTATACTAGGAATTAACAAGTGAACAGCCAATTCTTGAAGTTGATGTGCTGGAAACTGAAAATGAGCCAATAAATGGATCTGAACCACTCTGACATGGGCCTTATTGTGAGTCAAAGCATCTCCAAAACAGCAGGTCTTGTGGAGTGTTCCAGATATGCAGTTAGTACCTACCAAAAGTGATCCAATGAAGAACAACTGGGGAATCAACAACAGAGACATGGGCACTCAAGGCTTACTGATGCACGTGGGGAGTCTGTTTGGTTTGATCCCACAGGAGAGCTACTGTGGTTTAAAAAGAGCTTCAGCAGCATGAGGGACCTACTCAGTATTAGACAAGTGGTGTTGATGTTATGGCTGATTGGTGTATATACGTTTTATTGAGGTAATGCCAAAGCCAAGCTAAACAAAAACATTTGCTCTCTGCAGTGGTGTCTGACTATGGGAATCTCTTTCTGTCCAAACCCACATTACCTTTTTACTGTGCTTTTGATGAATGCTGTGCAGGCTGCTGTTACTCAATATTTGCCTTAACATAAAGCATTTAATAGTCATTGGGATGAGAGGTAAAGCCTTTGCTTGAGTAACCCGATATGTAAAGACTGCTCTTTCAACAACGTTACCCCAAGTCTCTTATATATAAACACATCTGTTTCATCTGTTTCAAAGACGTGTTAATGTAAGCGGCTGTGGTAAAAGGAGCAAATGTGGGAGGAGATTTGTGTGTGTGTGAGTATGTGTGTGTGTGTGTGTTTGTTTGGGCTTTATAAAGAATGTGATTAAGAAGCTGTGATTATGTGCAAATAGCCACACCCCTTCATTATTGACATGTCCTTCACCAGTCACCTTCAGCAATGACGCACTACGTCAGCGCCTTAGTTTCTACATCCTTCACTTATTTTTAGTCCTTTACTTTCTACTTCTCTCTCTCTCACACTTTCTGCCCATAACCTCACTCTCTGCCTTCCCCCTTCTTCCTCTCTCTTGATGAATTCCTCTTTCTTGCTCTCTTTTTCTTTCTTTATTTCCTCTTCTTTCACTCTCTCCTTCTATCTCTCTTTCCTTACTCTCTCCACCCGCCCCTTCTTCTTTCATACCTTACTTTTTCCCTTCCTTATCTTCCATACCCCCCTTTTAACTCCTCCCTCTCTCTTTTCTTCTCTGCCTTACTCGCTCTTTCTGTCTGTAACTTATCCTTCTCTCTCCACTCTCTTTCCTTACTGCTTCACTTTCTCTGCCTCACTCTCTTCTCTTTCAAGGATTTCATTGCATCGACCTCACGGTCATGCAGATTCACTCCCTACAACATCCGCAAGATCAGACCATTCCTTCCAGAGTATGCCACACAACTACTAGTCCAGGCACTGGTTATGTCTCGCCTTGACTACTGCAACTCGCTGCTGGCCGGTCTACCTGCAACCTCAATCAAGCCACTCCAGATGATTCAGTATACAGCAGTCATGTGACACCACTCCTGCGCTCTCTGCACTGGCTCCCTATCTCCGCTCGAATCAAGTTCAAGTCCTTGATGCTCACCTACAAGATCATTGATGGATCATCTCCTGGCTACATGAAATCACTCATCCAGGCGTACACACCCACCAGCTCACTCAGATCAGCGAGGGAACAGCGGCTGAAGATTCCATCTCCTCGTGGAATCAAGCACCCCTCCAGACTCTTCTCCTTCATTGTTCCTCAATGGTGGAATGAGCTGCCCAGTGACACAAGATCAGCTGAGTCTCTCCTGACGTTCAAGAAACAACTCAAGACTCAACTGTTCTGCACCCACCTCAGCACATAAGCCTAGTGGTCACACATGAACTACTGCTTCCCAACCAGATCTCCTCCAGAAAATAATGTTTCACTTTACTGTAGTTTTTACTATAGCACTTATCAACTGTTATATTGTAGTAGTTTTTGTAAGCACCTGGTACATGTATCCATTGTTGTAGCAGTTCTCTGTAGTTAGTGTAAGCACTTGGCATATGTATGTATTTACTGAAGTTGCCCTCTGTAAGCACTTGGCGTATGTATTTATTGCAGTAGTTGTTGTCGGTAGTTACTGTAAGCACTTGGCGTATGTATGTATTATAGCTGTTGCGCTTGTTACTTATTTTACAACTATGAGAAATGTGTTGGTCTTCTTGAAGCACCACCTTCAGTATTACTCTATGCAATGCGAATGCTTGATTGTTTCCTCTGTTCTGGAAGTCGCTTTGGATGAAAGCGTCAGCCAAATGAATAAATGTAAATGTAAATGTCTTTCTCAAATGTACTTTTTCCCCTTTTCCTCTCTCTCTTCCTTAATTCCCTCTTAATCTTTCTCTTGCTCACTCTTCCCTTGCTTTCCTTGCTCTCTTTCTTCTTTTGCTCTTTTCTTACTCTCCCTCTTCTCTTTCTAAACCTTGCTTCTTTTCTTCCTCATATTGATCTTCCATACTCCCCTTTTCGCTTCTCTCTCTCTGTCTCTCTGTCTCTCTCTCTCTCTCTCTCTTTCTCTCTCTCTTCCTCTTCCTACTGTTTCTCAATTTTTCTCCAATCCCCCTCCCTATCACACAAGATGCATTATGGCTGAGAAAATCAACATCAGCATGGGGGTCTGGGGGGTTTGTAGGGGGGTGGGGGTGGTCATGGTGGTGTTATAACAATAGAAATTAATTTCTTATAATCATAAATCATCATAAAAGGAAGAAATAGTAAAGGCAGTTTATTTTTGCATTACCTTTACACTGCACTCTTCTGTATTCCTTCCCTTATTTCCACCATTCCATTTTCTCTCTCTCTCTCTCTCTCTCTGCTTCCCCGGTCGCTGTGCGTTTTGCTCATGTGATTTACTTTCTATTAGCGGATTAAAAATCAATTATGCAGGAAGCCATGCGTGGGCATGATTACAGACCAAGCAGGAAGGAGCCATTCATCAAAGGTCCACTCTACTCGTCTCTCCTCACTGTCTACAGACACGCAGGCCGCACGCCCCCGGCTGCTGTGTTAACCCTGCCCTCGCCCACATAAATTTACTCACTACGCAGCTCGTGTGATCTCCTACCCGCTCAGCTTTTATTGTGTATGAGATGACAACGAAGGTCATGAGAGATTTGGTCCATGATTCAGGTCTTTACTGGAGTTTTGATGTAATGAAAGCTGCAGACAGAATAAAAATCAATCAGTTAATAATCCTACTTGGAAAAGCTTCAACTGGCAGCTTTAGAATGATTCTACCCCACCGAATCTGCTAAAACTCATCATCTCAATCCACCATCCTCTCTGTTAGCAAACTCACAGATAGTCCTGATATGGTGGCTTTGGTGCTGTTTTGACAAATCCTGGTTGAGTTTTTGAAGATATGGATGTCAAACTGAGAAAGGCTGAAGAAAATAAAAATGTTTTGCTTCAGAAAACAATAAAATAGAAGAAGGATCCAATGATTATTTGACCAAATGCCCTGACTGTGGTGTGGTAAGGTCATTACAAACATTAACAGCATAATATACTACATATTCTATTTATAACACTATGCAGTTATAGCTTGTTTTTACATGACAAACTTTCGTTATCTTTTAAAATGAACTTTATAATGCAGTAACAACACTCTATTACTTTCACATGAATGGGCAGCTGTTGATGGGTACATGTAAATCTTATTTGTAAATGTGGTGTGACTTTACAACTGTAGAAAATTCAAAATTGGATGATTTTGCAGCTTTGTTTCTTTAAATGGATTGTATATACTGGGAAATAAATTGTGTCTTGTGAAACTAGATACCATGTTTTACATATGATGGACCATAGGACTTTTGTTTTTGTTTTTTTTTATCCATTTGTTATTAAATGTTCACACATGAAAGTCAATGTTCAAATTATAATTCAATAAATGAAATACAAATAAATCAATACAAATTGAGGTAAAAAACAAGGTATTTTTTTGTTTTGTTGTGACAGCAATAAAATGATTCTTCATTAGGCTACTTACAGATTATTATTTTTTTATTTTAGGTATTATTAAAATTGAGTAATTGTACTATTTACTCAATTACATTCAAAATCATATTTTTCCTTCTTACTTTTCATTAAGATCTTCAAAGTTCCTGTTACTAGTCTCCAATTATATGATTTTCCTTTTTGTCTTTAAAGTTGAATTCAGTTTAAATTCTCTGCCTTGTGTGAGAATTTGCACATCCCATTAGTCGACACCCCACACATCACCAACAAACAAAAAAAGTTTTTTTATTTGGTTAAACATTCACTTTTTACTTTTATATGCCTGTCTATTATGTGTACACCAATCAGCCATAACATTTACTATCTAGTTATTTTATTACAGTGGCACCTGTCAGGGGAATGGGATATTTAGGCAGCAAGTGAAGTCTTGACATCAATGTGCTGAAAGCAGGATAAATGGGTGAACATAAGAATCTCAGCCATTTTGACAAGAGCAACATAGCCAGAGCCAGAGACAAAGCATCACTAAAACAGTAGGTCTTGTGGAGGTATTTTCCAGGTATGCAATATTTAGTATCTACCACAAGTGATCCAAGGAAAGATGGAAAAGCTGGTGAATTGGTGACACAGGGCACCCAAGGCTCACTGATGCATGTGAAGAGTGATTCGGTAGCATTTAGGGGGACCTACTCAATATTAAGCATGTGGTGTTAATGTTATGGTTGATCAGTGTATGTATGAACTTTTTTATCTGTGCTTTACATACAGACCATTTAGCTTTCCAATCTAGGCTTTGTCTCTAAAAATCAAACCTAATGAATCTGGGCATCGCAGGCCAGCCTAGGGCGATAGATGAGGTCATCCAAAGTTTGTTCAGGTTCTAAAACAGTGTGGCACTTTTTGAGTGTTTGTGTGTATGTCCCTTTTAGCGTTACAATGTTTTTACAGTGGTAATTCCATTTCATGACTCTCAAATGTTAATAAGCAGCATGTGGTGTGGCAGCTGTGTGTGTCTGCCTCCTCAGCTTCATTTTAAGAGTTTTTCTATAAAACAGAAGGTCTGATTGATGCAGTATAACCTGCAATGTAAAGCTCTTCCTCTGACTATGCATGTTAAGTGCCTTAAAGCAAGAGTGCCGGGCCTGTGCTGATCTAAGCGTTTTGATGGCAGAATTCTTCATAAACAGAAAGATCACCTAATCTAAGACCACTGCTTCTGTTTGGAGATACCTCATGAATAATGATCCTGGGGTTGGATCAGCCAATATTATGTGTAAGATTGAATTTATAAGGATATGCACTGTGTACTTTGATGTGTATGGCACAGTTGCAGAAGAGCCCAGCTGTAATCCACTGTTTGCTAGATTAAGACTTGCTAGCAATTGCTTATGTGACACCTGCCATGCTCCACCTGTCAAAACAAATCCTTCAGATCGCATTTAATGTGACATTTAGATACCTGAATGAACACCTTAACCAAGAAATGCTCATGCGGCCTACAAAGAACAAAAGCTAATGTTGCCAGTTAATGCTATGCCATGCTGTGTCATATTTATAATCATGCAATGCCAATAAATGGCTTAGTGTCATCAGTCAACCAAAATATGCTAATGTGGCTAACAATAAACAATGCCAGTGATGTCAGTTAGCATGTTATGTGATCTTTAAATCATACAATGCCAATAAATGGCTTATTGACATTAGTCAACAAAGAAATGCTAATGTGGCTAACAATGGACAAAGCTAATTTTGCCAGTTAGCATGCTATGTGATGTTTAAATCAAGTCATGTTAACGAATGACTTAGAGGGATAGTTCCATCAGCCTTAATGCGGCTAAAAATGACTCAAAGCTAACATTGCTCATTAGCATGATATGTGATATTTACAATGATATCATGCAATGCAGTGGAACGGCTTAAAGGGATAACTGAACCAAGCGATGCTAATGTGACTAACACCAAGTGAAGGGGAATTCATGCTAACTGCTTCCACCAGTTTTAAATCATTGACATGTTAACACTGTTTGACTTAAAAAGCTCTTTAACCCCAAACTGGTGAAAATAAGATAAGTGGAGTCAGTACTAAGATTTACAGGAAAATTAAAAGCATGTTTCCAAATTTCAGCAATAGTGAAATCAATAGTGCAATGCCACGCCATGGTTAAGAGCACTGCATAGCTAATGAGTAAAGACCATGGCTGGGATGTAATGGAATACACGCAATGAGATAATGCACCTATATTTATTACGTTACATTTTGAAAGGGAAGTTTTTAGAATTAACTTACTTTATTTTACATTTTAAGGAGAATATTTTTAATGCATAAACTATAAATTGAAATGAAATGAAAGAATTGTCGGTGTGGTTCATGAACTACTTTTAAATCAGCAAACCATTTATTCTTTGTGTGTATGTGTGTGTGCGTGTGTGTGTGTGCATCTATTCATCTCTTTGTGGGGGCCATATGATAATGAATGGAATACTGGAAAATATGTGGAAGGGAGAACATTTTATAAAAACAAAAAAACTTACAAATACAGTATTACAAAAGTCAATTGAATGTACTCACAAAGATAGCAATATCAACCTGTGTGTGTGCAAAACAAAACATTTTCTGTTGAAGAGGTAAATAGTAATAGCCTCATTTTCCATTTCCATTAAAGAAAAGGAGAAACTGAAAAGAAGAAACTAAAGAAAGAAAGAAAGAAAGAAAGAAAGAAAGAAAATTAAGTCAATAAAGTGTTTGTCAACTGTCTACACAGTACACAATAAAATGAATGCAAGGAAGGAAGAAGTAAAGGAAAGAAGGAATTGACCTTGCTTATAATGACCTTATCTTCACCATGTGCTGGTTATTGTGCAAAATATATTTAGGTTTTTTATTTATTTTTTGGACCATTCTGCTCTGGGGATGGTGTGAAATTCCTAGACTGAAGTGCTGTTGCTCAATAATCCATCCACTGACCTTGTTGACCTGTTTTTAAAAGACATTTTTAAATGATTTTTGACATTCTGAACCTTGTGTGTGTTAGCATGTGCCATGCTGTTGTGGCCTTGGAATGTTCTTTTATCAGTTTCCTATGAAGTGAGAAACAACTTGAAGATTTGATGAAGTGCAGAGCACAATCTTAGTGGCAATCTCAGTGGCAATCTTAATGGCGATGGCATTTTTAATATCTATCTAATGTTAACATTTATATTTATTCATTTGGCTGATCTAAGCCATTAACAGTTACTATGTACATTTCAAAACATGCATTCTTCAGAAACACCATCAGTGTAATTCATTAAAATTGCAATTCAAAAGACTGAGATGAAAGCTTGAACATTTGAGTGAGTTCAACTTCTAGGTCCCTCCCTCTCCCATCTCAGTGCTTCCCTCCTCCACTGTGCTTCAGCTCTGCCTTCCAAGCTCCTCCTCCACAGAGAAGGCTGCCATGCATGTGCAGTAGGTGGAGTCAGAGGAGCCTGACTTTTACAGACTGTGTGTCTCATGTACTACTGTCAGGACATAGTGATAGTTTTAGCAAATATGATGATATTTTTATAAAATACATTTATAATATACATGCTTTCAGTTAAAGTTACTTTTCAAACAAGAATTCAACAGAGTTTCTGCTGAACGGGTTCCTGTCAGCAAGTGGGACTTGCTGATGACTAAATTTTTGAAAAAATTAATTAAAATTATTTTTTTTGTAATAATTTTTTCTTATTTTTCATTCAGATGTACAAAAGGTGTTCTATCAGTAAATATATTGTTGTTGTTATTATTATTATTGTTATTATTATTATTATTACTAACAGTAGTAGTATTTTTGTTATTAGTAGTGGACCCTTTTTATTGAAAAGCTAAATCGATGGTCATTAATTTCAAACAATGTTTGTTGTTTCATTTTGTAAAACTTTTAACACTTAAGACTGCAGAATTAGCAGCAGATTGTCATGTCAGTGTAAAAGGAGGCTTCTGCTTGACCGACCCTATGCATGCTGGATGGGGAAGGTGGTCCCATTTTTTTAATGAAGCATCTGGTCCTTTAGAGGGAATAGTACTGGAATTCAGAAATCACACACGCACACACACATGCACACACAATACAGTCTGCCCACTTACAACCAGGCAGGTTGAACCGCAGGCAATCAGAATTAATTTGCTGTGGAGTCTGGCTGTGTTTATTAAAACCTTAACCCAAGCAAACTCATCACTACATCATGCAGGGCAGCCACGAAGGATCACACTGGGCACTCTGTGTGTGTGTGTGTGTGTGTGTGTGTGTGTGTGTGTGTAGAGACACAAACATAAGAAGCACTGCAATTTGAACAAAACCACTTTCTGTTGAAGAGGCAAATAATAACAGCCTCATTTTCCATTTCCATTAGAGCAAAGAGAAAAAATAACAATAGTTGCAAGAAAAAGGAAAGAAAGAAAGAAAGAAAGAAAGAAAGAAAGAAAGAAAGAAAGAAAGAAAGAAAGGACCTTGTACATAATTAATTATTTAGCTGGTAATGGCCCTGTCTTGGCCATTTGTCAGTTACTGAGCAAAATATTCATTTGTTTGCTTGTTTGTTTGTTTGATTGATTTTTTGGGCCATTTCACTCCGAGTTCAATAATCCATCCACTGACCTTGGTGACCTTGCTTGTGTTAGTGTACACTTTCTTTATGGCCATGCTCTTTTTCAAGTTTCCTTTGAAGTGACAGACAACTCGCAATATGAGATCCCAATGGCAGCACATACATACATATATATATATATACAGTCCACAAAGATTTTTTAAGACTTGCTGCCATTATTATAATTATTACCATCAAATTCTGAAACTTTCTTTTCTACAGTAAACCATCCTGAATGACACTGAATGACTTCTACATCGTATTGATTGTATTATGCACACACTTTAAAAATGGGTGGAATGGGTGGTGATTTGATAGTCTAATTGGCAATTCCATTGAATTTCAGATTCTTTCCCAATAACCTTAACCTTTTACAACAAATCAGGTGTTACCAACACGTTGCTTGCAAGCTACCAGTAGCTTACTGCTTGTTTCTGAGTAGCTCACAAAAGGTTCAAGGGTTATGTAAAAAAAAGAAAAAAATCTGACAAGTAATGTGCCCCGTTTCCATTCAAATCCAGTCAAAAACACAGATGTCCCACCCAGTGCCAGCACAAGACATTTTACTTTCCCCAGCTTCAGTTCAGTCATGAATGTAATGGCCAGTTTCACTGTTTTGTGGTCACATCGAGCAGCGATTGGCAGTGCTCTGATCCAGTGACGTTCTGATCCAATGGTGTTGAACATTGCTGGATTGAAAGAATTCTGTGGCATTAGCAGGTCAGTTTAGCTTTAAAAGTATCCAGATATATGATGAATTAAGAAAGTGTGCAGGTCAAGAAAAGGCAAAAAACACACTATTTCCATTATGAACGGGGAAAGCAATTTTTTTCCTGGTAAGGACGTGCGTGCATGTGCCTCATCTGTGATACCAGTGTTTCATTCGATAAATAAGTACAGTGTTGAGCGCTATTCCACATCAGCTTTGCAGAGGATTCTTAGCAGCTTAACTCTGATGATTAGTGTTAGTGTTTGATACGTCATGTTAATAAATGTAAATGATACAATACGAGTAGCTCTTCGCCACTTTCATTTGTTCAAAGTAGCTCTCAGAAGAAAAAAGATTGGAGACCCCTGGTTTAAATGAACAAATGTTAAAAATACTGAGTATTGCAGAGTTGAGCCACTGTGCTCCATACAGTACCCTGTGTGGTGTTTAGCCCCAATTTGTACAGGATGAATGATCTGATGCGGCAAGGAGCGCCATATAGGATTTCAATTAATGACGTGCACGATGGCTTTCTCCCTGCACTCATCCTCTTAAGTACGGCTTTAAATGCATGCAGTGCCTACACCATAGTAGTAGCAACGTGTGGTCCATAAAACTGTCATTTTAATTGGATTGCTAGAGAGAAAAAAAATGCATCTAATTACAAAATGCACATTTACAGCCAGCAGATATCAGAAGTAAAGCATGGCATGGAGGCATTTCTGCATTTCAAACATCTACTTTTCCAATTCTAAATTTTTGGGCACTTCAATCACATTAAAATGCCTCCCTAATACCAACTACCCAGTTACTGGTTGTGTTTAGAAGTCCAGCCTATATTCACCTCATAGGTATGCTTTTACAGACAGACCATCTACACCAGATAATTTTTGACCAGTCTGAAAACCACTCCATTTAGCTGAGTAACGAGTGGTCGGATGAAACTCTGAGACAGATTTACAAGGCCTCAAAGACTATAACTGGGTTGTAATAAAGAGTGGTTCTTCATCCCAGTCCCAGCATAAAACATGCCTTAAAAGTACAAATTTGTTACTCTCTATTTTATGGGCCACACAACAGCGTGGGGTGCTCACATGGACCTATTTTTCTTTTAAATATAATGGCAACATCCAGACATGGACCATGTTTTAATGCCATAGAGATGCTTAACAAGATGCAAGGCACCAAAGAGCTAAATGTGACGTTTCTCCCATGTGTTTCCCTGGAGCCCCGCCTCCCAGCTGGTCCTCATCTGACCTGACAGCTGTGAGTCATTTATGTTTCTTTATAACCCTGTGTCTGCGATTACTCAGTGTCTTTCAACTGTTGTACCTTGTCGGATCTGCCAATCTCCTAGTCCTTTGTGTGTTCATAGTCTCTCATAGTCTCGTGTGTACTCCTAATTACTCTAAGTCCTTAGTGTTTTCATATTTTCCGTGTGTTTTCTGGTTAATGTTAGTGTTTTACGTACATTCTGTTTAATAAACATGTTTAATTTAAGATCCATCTGCGCTTGCTGCCCGCAACCTCAATATATCATTACACTAAAAATGAATAAATAAATTACAATTAAAATGAATTAAATTAAATAAGTAGTGGAGTACTACTTTCTCCATCCAGTATCTCTGGGATGAGTTGGAGTGGCATTTGTGATCCAGAACTAATCATCTAACATAAGCACCTGTTCTCACTAATGATCTAATGGCTGAATGCACTCATATTTGCACAGCAATGTTCCAACTTCGCGTAGCTTTTGCATTAGAGTAGAAGCAGTTAGTGCAGCCAAGAGGGGACAAACTTCTTTTTTAAAACCCTTGAATTAGGAGGAGATACTAAATAAGCAAATGTCTACATATGCAGACTACAGAATATGCCATGGAATCCAGTGTCAAGAAAACCATGGATCATTAAAACAATAAATTCCATTGTTCTTTTAGTTGCTTTTTGCACTTCAGTGTTTGTGAATGTTTTGTTGTTTAAAAAGTGTGGCTACAGATGGTGCCAGTGTGCTAGCAGGACTTTTCGCTTCTGGTGTTTTGTTCTGTTTTGCATATCAAGTGGTTTTCAAGTGGTCTCAACCCTCTAATGGAGAAGTCCCTGGGCTTTGTATTCCATCTCTATACTTACAATGAACAGTGATTGCAAATCTCTTGTCAAATGTCCCTTGGATAAAATGGGTAGAAAGTTCCATATGGCAAACATTTTTCAGCTTCCAGTTTTCCTTTTTAAAGAAGTGTGGGCATAGTACATCTCAGAAGTCCCATCTCAAGTGGCCACCTGCATCCTCTCTTGACTCCTGCTTCTTTATAATTGGTTTCCTTCTTATCTTTCAGCCCTGTGTTGTCTGACATGCTGTGTTTGGGCAGTAGCCATAGCTTTTTGAACAGCAGACGAAAAATGACTGGCTAGTCAATGATTTCTAGCAGACTTTTTGGTCACTTGTCCTGCAGTTTGAAGTGAACCAGTCTCTTGAAGTCTCATGCAAACCATTAACCCTAACACACTCTATCATGACCACTGCCTTTAAACGGGTGAACACAAAATGGGTGGGGTGCTTGGTGGTCGTAATTGTCAACCTGGGGTAGGTCTTGGTAAAACACTGTCTTAACATTTTTGACGCACAGGCGCACAGGCAGTGGTGGTCCAGTAGTTCCCAAGAACTGAAAGTCCCAGCCCAGGCACCACCATCCCGCTACACTGCTCCCCGGGTGTTGATAGCTGCCCACTGCTCCATGTCTGCATGTGTGATGGGATACATGCAGTGGTCACATTTTGTTGTGGTGCTTGAGCGTGTTCACATTGACAAAATGTCACTTTTTTCTTTCACAATATTGTCTTCTGAAGGAAACAGCTTCAATAGAAAATGTCTACAGACCATTCTGGGAGCAAAATAGGATTATGTTGTTTTGATATGGCAACATAGGCCACTTAGGCCACCAGCTCATGGTTTGGTGAAAGCTGGGGGTGGGTGGTGATGACTGGCCTTACCTCTTAGGGATATAGTACTCGAGATCCATCTTGAGATGTTTTTCTAAAGTCTTAGACCCAGATGTGTCTTGGGCTTGACTATCGGTCTCATCCAGTATTCCAGTTTGTCTTGATGGAGGCCAGCTGCCTTTAAAAAATGTGTTTCCACTAGTAACATTTTTCTGTGATGTTCAGTTACACTGAAATCCTTGCCACAGCTGAAAAACAATCAAAGACCTGCCAGTCGTACACTCAGTCTTAACTCTCTCTGTTGCATTTTGACTTATTTTTGACTTGACAATGGTGGTCTTGACTACAGCTCTACCTATCAAGATACAATCTTTGTCTATGCTCTATTTTGAGAAAGCATATAAACGTATGGCACTGACCCTAAATCAATGTAGAGACACTTCTAAGCTGTGCTGAATTCTGTCAGTTAGGTGTGCTCCTGCCTTGAGAAAACAGCAGAACCAATTAGGGTGCACTCCACAACGACTCAGTCAGATGGCTTCATGTCCAGATGTCACAGCACAGCTGACAGCTGGATTCCAGACTAATGGTGTTCTAAATCAAACCTGGCTTGGAAGAGTATGTGCCATATCTCTAGAACAAGCTAAGGGCACATCTTACTCAGCTACTTCAAGTTTGCACAGATATCATCCCCCTCCCTTACACACATACACACACACACATGCACACACACATGCAGGTGAATAAACTATGAATAGAAAGTAAACTGAAAGACATGGTCTCATAAATCTACACCATATATTTGTCAGTGTTTATATGTGTCCTGCAGAGAAATCAGTTTTGCTCATAACACACACGCAAGCACACACAGATGTTGTGTGTATACATACATTTGCATACATCTATCTGTCTATCTGTCTGTCTATCTAGCTATCTGTCTATGTAAGGCAGGCATCACACATGCAAATGGCATTTATTTGCTGACTTTTAAAAAAAACCCACATACAATTGTGCAAAAGTCTGGGCACCCTTTCAGTAGAAGTGTTATGTCCTTGTAAGGTCTGGGAGCAATGGTGGCCTAGTGCTTAGGGGTTTGCCCTTGTGATCAAAGGTTTGCAGTCTGAGCCCAGGCACCACTGAGGTACCCTTGAGCACAGTACCGTCCCACTACACTACTCTGATAGCTGCTCTGATAGTTGCCCTCTGCTCCATGTGTGGATGGGTTAAATGCAGAGGTCACGCTTTGTTGCAGTGCACTTTGTGTGATGTGGTGTGTTTGCAATGACAAACTAAGATCACAGAGCTTCACAGGTGTCGGAGCTTGTGGAAATGAAGAACTGTTGACATCAAGATGAATGCTGTACCACTAAGAGAAATCTGTGAAAATAACTGCTTGTAGGCTGGTCAGGTATGGAAAATAAAACCCACACATCACTGCCAAAGACCTGCAGGAAGATTTGACTGACACCGGAATAGTGGAGCGATGGCCCGCTGTGGAGTAGTGTTGCATAAACATCATCTACAAGGAAGGGTCATCCGAAGGTAACCTTAACTGTGAACTCACAGTGGGGGGCAAGGGGGGTCATGCGTGTTTAAGCTGTCCTAAAGAGAGGAGAGGTGTTAGGCTGCTAAAGCAAACCTAATGTCACAGACATCAGCGGGTAAGATGTTGTACACATTGTCAGGACAGTGCCTTTCCTCGCTTAGCAGTACAGACAAACAAAAAGTCACGTACATAGTACACGCTCCAAACACCCACACACAGTAAGACCCTCAGGCCAGGTTGACAGACCCAGTAGAGAGAGTGTATGTGTGTGTGTGTGTGTGTGTGTCACCTGTGAGTTTTAAGCCTCTTGGTTTGTGAGGAATATTTTCAGGTCAAAACCATGTACTTCTGTGGACCTGTGTAGGCCTATAAAATGTCATTTTTTAAATGTATAACACTAAATAAGTGAACAAATAATGTGTTTATATGTAATTATGTGGGTAAAAGTTGATAAATATAAGCTCCATGACTGAATCCCCCATACTGAATACATGACCAGTAGTTACACTGTTATTACATGTATTGGTAGTGTTAGTACATAGTTATTAGACACAATCTAACATAACTTTTTCTAATATATAATTTCTTTAGCAAACAATTACTGTGTATAAGATAATAATACTGCTAATAAATTAAAGTGGCAATTAATTAAAATATTAAAATAATATTTTTAAAAGGACAGTGGTAGCCTAGTGGTTCAGGACTCACCCATGTGATCGAAGGGTTCAAGTCCCAGCCCAGGTACGACTGAAGTGCCCTTGAGCAAGGTACCATCTCCCTACACTGCTCCCTGGGCACTGTTGATAGCTGCCCACTGTTCCATGTGTGGATGGGTGAAATGCAGAGCTCATGTTTGGCTGTGGTTTTTTGTGTAATGGGGAGTGTTCACAATGATAAATAGCCACTTCACTTATTATCACATTTATTATCCTAGGCATCATCTCTGCTGGCGAAGTCTTCTATTTTTTTTGTCTAGGGCCATTTCACCCCCAGCACTATTTAAAACATCCCCACTGCTTTCATTTTTGCCATGATTGCCCCCCCTCTGAGGTCCGCAGATACAATTGCTACCCCCCACCAACAGGCCTGACAAATACAGGCGGTGTAGATGCCAACACTTTCCATATCAAACCGACATCATGTTTATTGTGTAAATATCATTTAAGTACAGTATCTGTATCTGCAAGCTAACAATAATATTTAGTGAGGTGAATGTTGTTTCAAGCATCAACCTGGGCTTAAATTGGGTCAGCAGCTGATAAATGTCACATCAAGTGGCAATAAAACACCCCCACACCCAAAAAAATGATTAGTTATCATATTCACTCAGCCATTAAGTGCCTACACTCAGCAGAAAAAAAACTTGCGTTAAAAACTGCTCTGGTCAAAAAAACAGTCCTGCTGATAACGTAGCAACTAAGAGGAATAACAAATAAAATCAGAAGAATGAACTGGCCTTTTTTCTATACTTATTTGGGCCAAAAATCTGAATTTAATTAAAATTCATTCATTTGGTCACAATTCTTTTACCTTAATGCAGCCTGTAATTAGTCTGTGTTATTGAAATAGGCCTAATATGGGAGATTGGTGTTTCAAGGGGTTATCATAGCTTTTTTTGGATACTATTCAACACTGAAACCTCACATTAGCTCCTTTTCATAAGCACACATAATTCTACTGATTACACAACTGTGCATGCAATTTCAACAGCCGCTTTGAAGTCTGATAGTCATATAAGTTCAGATGAGCCTCGAAGGGCCCACATTCTACATTTTTCATGCATATTTTCAACAAAGTTCCCTATTACATCTGTGTGGTTTGATATACCAAATCATAATTCATTTTACAAGCTCTGTTTATTCCTTGGAATCAGCTGTTTTTTAGACAGTTATATGTTAAAGGCCCCTGTTCTGATTGGCTGTGCATTATTCGGAAAGCTGCCTGAGTTGAATTACCCCTTATAACTTCCACATGAATGGACTGTAGGCTGAATTATCATATGTATGTTAATGCAATCATTTTTGTGATTTCACAAAAGCAAAACATTCAAAATGGACCATTTTTTACCTATATATGAACTGTATGGACTGGAAAGAGCGTGATTTGTTTTCAAAATGTATTTACATCCAACATTGTTATAAAAAAAAAAAAGTGAAGAAAATGGTTTTCCACAACACAAGCCCTTGAAATTTAGCCTTAAGCAAGGGATATATTGGGCCAGGGTTGTCCAGGGCTCAGCCCAAGCACATTGTACACCCCCCACCCGCTTTCCTCTCAGTCAAAAACACAATTGCTGCTTGCTCCCACATCCCCACAACCAATCCAACCTCCACAATCCACACGCACACTTAAACCAGTGCCAGGCCGTTTAGATGGATTGGGTGGAGGTCGTTATAATTTGTCTGTAATTTCGGTATTTTTCCAACGTTCGAGGAGATTTATAAGTCCCGTGGGAGAGAGCATCAATCTTTCTCCAGCTTTGGCTGTGTGCTGTCACATGATAGATGCTCTGGGCGGCCTCTTGACACCATGGAACGGTCAAATAGGCCTCCGTCAGGCATGGCTGACCACCACTCCCAATCCAATCCAATCCCTGCTACTTGCACACCTTCGTTCCCTGCACTCTGAGCTTTGTGTGGAAAGACTGATGCTTTTTTTTGGGGGGGGGATGCTTTCAGGTCCCTTACTTTGGAACATGGTGAAATATTCATCAGTCATACATAGCTTTGTAAGGCCAATACAGACATATATGAATGCTTATGTCAACAACCAGGGGCAATATTACAGTCTACTATAGTGATGCACAAAGGAATATTTTAGTGCATAAGTATAGTAAGAGCAAGTTATGCATGCATTATAAATGTTTTATGCAGCCTTTAAGAAGGAAGCTCATGTTTTAAACAATATGTATGGAGTCCCTTAGAAATTCAGATTAGGCTTTTTATGTTTCCTAGTAAAATGAACTCAAACAAACATGTTGCTTTTAGTTCTTTTTTAAGAAATCTCCAAGTTCTGTCATTTTAAAGGCTCTAAGAAACCAAAATTGAGAAAATCCTTTCATCGCATCAGTGTTCTGTATTTTCAGGAAACATCAGAGCACCTTTAACCCTTTAAAGACTATACCTCCTGGCTGTCTGGCCATATTTTTGATAAACTACATCTACAGTGTATCTACTGTTTTATATTTGCCCTCTTTTATTTTAAGTGTACCCAATAACCATGAAGTTACACACAAATCAGAATCAGCTTTATTGGTCAAATATCATTTACATTTTATATTCACATTTATTCATTGGGCGACTTCCAAGATACAGGAACAATCAGCCATTTTAGTTGTATGGGACAACACTAAAGTGAGTGCTACATAGAGTCCAACACATTCATCTTATTCATAAAATAAGACAGGAAGACAGGAAGTGCTGCAATAAAACCATACATGGAAAAGTGCTATCTGGGAAACATTTTCCAGGCAGTTATCGTACATGACCAGTAGGGATGTGCAGACACAGAATTTCTGAACTATACACTCAATTTTGACAGAAATATCATATTGAACCTTATAATGCCAAGGGAAAAGTTTAATATATTCAATATTTACAGTTATACAAGCTGATACACTTATATGTCACCAGTTAAGAGGTTTTAAACAATCTGTTTTTGTACTAATGAACCTTTTTAGCACATATAGATACCACCCACATTAGCTCCATTATTAGTTGCACACATAGCTGCCTCCATCCATGTGTCTCTATCAGAATTCTATGGACAAACATTATATTTTTCAAGCGGGATGTACCCTTCCTGGAGCAAGTTGTTTTTTGTAATAAATGTTTTATGAAGCCCTAAAAGAGCATATATACTGCATTTCTCTTGTATTTCTCTACAAGGTCCACTTATGGTGTATGGCTGCATTTAGCAAAAACAGTCCCAACTGGCTTCTCTGTATTGCACCTTGTAATAGATGCAGCTAAACTGCTGTAGGTGGAATAGCTGGATATGTAAGTGCATTGGTTTTTTGTGATGTCACAACAGATGCAGTGCTTAGACTGGGCCAGTGAATTGTGCAATTTAAAACAAACAATGTTAATACTACATCAGACTCATTAATTAAAAAAAATGATGGAAAATTTGGATTTTCTAATATATAGGGCATTTTAAAAAGTGGGCTACTTTTTAAAAGCTTAATTTATTAAAGCAGTTTATATGTCACACAGTTATACTAGTACTGTTTTATATAATATTATTTTATTATATATTAATTTTAATAGTATACACACATCTATGTATATAAGATGTGTAGAAATATAACAGTGGATAGTATATACTTACAATAAACAATTTATACACAAAATAAAATCTGTAAAATTACATAACAAGACTGTTGAAATGTATATAAATATGTAATATATGTAGATGCAGAAACTATTTAGTAAAGTGGCATAGTGTAAACAAGATGGTTGTGCAAATGGCAATGTGCAGATAGTTTTATTGTAATAGGCAATGCAAGGCAGTGGTCGTGGTTGGTTCTGCATAACAGTTGCCTATACAGTGTTGCAGAACAGTAGTTCAGTGAGGTGAATAGTCTGGGTAAATCAAACTGAATGTGTTGCATGTCCTGATTAAGGAGCCTTTTGACCTGAGGATAAAATCTCCTGTCATTTCTATGCAAATATCTGAAGCATAACTGCATATAAATCAGTTTTTGCTGATGCCTTCCTTCCAAACAGCATGTTTGAATCAAAAATGTTGTATAAAAGTGATTATTATTGTGGGTTTAGAAACAAGGCCTCCTGTATATTTATATTTTTTTTTACAAGAACATGTGAAAGTGAAAGTGACTACTTGTCATTGTGAACACACTCAAGCACCACAACGAAATGCAACCTCTGCATTTAACCCATCA
>JBBPDA010000041.1:36085776-36096221 GCA_037974385.1 Arnoldichthys spilopterus | reverse complement strand
CGGGCAGCTATCAACAGCGCCCGGGGAGCAGTGTAGTGGGACGGCACCTTGCTCAAGGGTACCTCAGTAGTGCCCGGTCCGGGACTCGAACCTGAGACCTTCAGGTCTCAAAGGCAGTGGCCACCATTGCCCACTAAATGTAATGAAATGGGCAGCTGGACACATGTCCACGAACATAATTGGGATTTAATGAAAACCTAATCCAGAAATGTAGTCAAAGAACAGGCAGAAAAGGTCACAGGGCCAAACAGGTATATCACAAACACAATCAAAACAAGTTTAAAACAAAAAAAGAGAAGGAGAAGTAGCTAATAGCTAACAGGGTTAGCAAACACAGGAATTTCACACAAACTGACTCTAAGTCAGAGTCTTTATAGTTCAAGTAATGTGAGTCAGCTGTCTGTTGTATTCTGGTTGGTAGGCATAGCTTAGACCATAGCATGGTTAGTACTCAAAGATATAGACTGGTGTCCAATGGCAGAAGTGTGGTGGTGGGCGTAACAGTGAGAAGCAGGGATGTTGTTTTGACTGCCCTGCAATGGTGGGTTTAAAAGCACTTTAATTTTTCTATTAGCTATATGTATGTGTGTGTGTGTGTGTGTGTGTGTGTGTGTGTGTGTGTATGTGTGTGTTGGCTCTAGGCGTAAGTGTCTGAATGGTCTTCCGTGCATCTCCTCTGAAGCGTGGAGGCGCGGAGGGAAAATTCTCCACCCTGAGCCTTTGTGCGCGAGTCTCCTCAGCCACTTCATGCACTCTAAATGGCGCTCCAGTTTAAAGTTGTGGTCCCTCCCCTGCCATTCAGAGCCCATACGGTGTGGCTGTACAAAAGAGGGGAGCTCCCAGCTGCTCTAGACTTTTCATCCGATTTATAAGGAGCAAGTAAAGGGAAAGGGAGGGTAGAGAGAGAGGGAGAGAGAGAGAGAGAGAGAGAGAGAGAGAGAGGTAAATGGAAAGAAAGGGAGCTGGTGAGGACTTGTCATTAAATGAACTATGCTTATGTGACTAGCTGTATGTGAACACTGGCTCTAGAACAGGACCTGACAGATAATATTATTAGGGATAGAAGTTTTGACAGCTGATCATTTTGGATGGTACAGTTGTAGATGTTAATGTTATACTCCAAGGTTTTCGTTAATCATCCAGTGTTTACCTGAGAGACACTATGAGTTCTCAGTTCTCACACTTCCTAAACTGTTTATCATTCTGTCTACTATTTCTTACATTTTATTTATTTTATTTTATTTTCTTTATAAAAAAAATGTTTAATGATTTGCTATTTTCATTCTTTATTTTGCAAAATGTGTGTGTGTGTTTATCATTACTGTCTTTTATTTTAATTTTTATACAGTAACACAGCAGGTGGTCTATTCACTGTGTGAAAGATGATGTACAGACCAGTTTTCGTTACCTGACATCAGAACTAAGGAACAGTTTTGCCATTTCCTGTAAAGTGATCTGTTTTTGGTAAGATCTTTGTTGGCCATTTTTTTAATAAGATCTTTCCACAAGTCGACCATTTACATAAACTCACAGTAAGCGATTTAGAGAGAACTTGCACAATAAAATGACCATCTGAGCAGGCAAGAAAACATTAAGTCCTTCACTAAAGCCCCTAGCTGGCTTCTAATCGCTCCAGTGTGTGTTGTGTCATGGGCATTGCAGTGCTCTGTGCTCGCATTGGTATGCAATACCTGCAACTTCAATGCTCTACTTGCTAGAAGGACCATTTTTCTCAGTGGAAGCTACAGAATGACAGTACAATCCTTTAAAATAAAAAATCGTGTGATGTTGTGTTAATCTTTTTGGCAAGTTATCATATAATATGTCATTATAGTCATAATTGAAAAATAAATCTCTTCTGAATAAAACATGCCCTCTCAGGATTTACCTTTTGATAATATACAGTGAGCTACATTATTCCTTGCACATGTACGTATTCACTGAACAGCCTCACCATTAACAACACCTGCCTACTATTGAGTAGGTCCCTCATGCAGCTGAAACAGATCTAACTGTGGTGCACTGTGTGTTCTGACCCCTTTCTATCAGAGTCAGCATCACTTTATAAACCACAGTAGCTCTTCTGTGAAATTGGATCAGAATGGCTAGTCTTTACTCCCCACATGTGTCAGTGGGCCTTGGGCATCCATGACCCTATCTCCAGTTTGCTGGTCATTCTTTTGGTAGGTACTAACTACTGCATAGCTGAATACTCCACAAGAACTGCCATTTTGGAGATGCTCTGACTCAGTCAGCTAGCCATCACAATAAGGCTCTTGTCAAAGTGGCTCAGATCCAGATCTATTTTTTCTGCACATCAACTTTAAGAACTGATTGTTCTTAAACTAATTGCCTCCTACCCCCACGACAGATGCCAGTGTAATGAGATTATGATCAAATCAATGTTATTCACTTTAGCTGTCATTGGTTTTAATGCTGCAGCCAATCAGCGTATGTATGTATATGTATATTATATGTATATATACGTATGTGTATATAGTATAATGTCCAACCAGTATATATTGGCTGGCTGGTAATATTGGCAATATCGACCAATTTTTGTTGATAAAAATATGTAATTACTGACTATTTTTGGGACATGGCAGTATATACTGCTTGGCTAATGATATAGCTATATGTACAGCTATACAGGACATTGCTCTTGTGACCTGAAGGTCACAGGTCCAAGTCCCAGCCTGGATGCTGCTGAGGTTCCCTTGAGCAAGGAACCATCCCACTACACTGCTTCCCGTGCGCCGTTGATAGCTGCCCGCTGCTCCACATGTGCACATGTGATGGGTTAAATGCAGAGGTCATATTTCATTGTGGTGCTTGAGTGTGTTCACAATGACAAATAGTCACATTCACACATAATTATCATTTTTCAGGTTTTAAGCACAATTAAAAAATGTGTTATGAACATTTTGTGAACTTTATTACAACATTTTGTGCCAGTGATGAAATATAGCCAATACAAACTTTAGAGAGAAACTAAGAGAGTGAGTGAGAGAACAGAGAGACAGAGTTCACATTAGAAATGCTGGATGTGAGCTCTGTAATGAAGGCATAAAAGCCACAGGCTGTGTGTTATGGCTGCGCTGAATCCCCTGTGCTATCGAGCAGGAGTGATAGCAGGTTCCCCATATGCCGCTGCTTCAGCCGAGCAGAGCAGGCAAGCAGACAAGTCGTCTAAATGCTGTTGTTTTTGTGAGACGTTTTAGCCAAAGGGCTGCACACAAACCTGGCACACCTAATAGAATAGGTTAATAAACTGAAAGAGAGCGAAAACAGATTTCGTCCACTGGACCATGCCGTTACGGATACTTCTGGCACGACAGATGTCGCGTTTATTGTTTGGGAAATGGGCTGTAGTCATACGCAACACATGTCTGCACCACAAACATTACTGTTGGTGGTCGGCTGTATGGATGAGTGGTCTAACAATCAATAATCATTTATCAAACTGATTGATCAGTGTCCTTTCCTGCAGACTCTGACCCTTTTGTCTTCTAAAAGGAAGGTTATTCCATCACTTGTCAGGCCATTCAATAGTTATTCTCATACACTTCTGCATGTACATTGGAGATGAGGCTGAAAAACAGTGAGACATACATTCCTCCATCCATATATCCATTCATCCATCTATCCATTCATATATCAGTTTTTTCATATATCCATCTCTCCATCCATATATCCATCCATATATCCATCCATGCATCTATCCATCCATGCATCCATCCATCCATGGATCAATTCTTCCATGCATCCATCCATACAGCCATCCATCCATACATCCATCTATCCATCGATATATTCATACATCCATACATTCATCTATCCATCCATACATTGGGCAGTAGTGGCCTAGTGGTTAGGACACTGCCTTTGAGACCTGAAGGCCCGGCACTACTGAGGTACCCTTGAGCAAGGTACCGTCCCCCCTACACTGCTCCCCGGGAGCTGTTGATAGCTGCCCGCTGCTCCACGTGTGCACGTGTGATGGGTTAAATGCAGAGGTTGCATTTCGTTGTGTGTTCACAATGACAAATAGTCACTTTCACTTTCCATACATCCCTCCAACCATCCATCCATTCATCCATCCATCCATCCATTCATATATCAGTTTTTTCAAACATCCATCTCTCCATCCATATATCCATCCATATATCCATCCATACAGCCATCCATCCATACATCCATCTATCCATCCATACATCCATACATCCTTCCAACCATCCATATATTCATCCATCCATACATCCATCCATCCTTCCAACCATCCATATATCCATCCATCCATCCATGCATTCTTGCATGCATCCATCCATCCATCCATCCATCCGTCCATTCATATATCAGTTTTTTCATACATCCATCTCTCCATCCATATATCCATCCATGCATCTATTCATCCATGCATCCATCCATCCATCCTTCAATCCGTCCATTCATATATCAGTTTTTTCATACATCCATCTCTCCATCCATATATCCATCCATGCATCCATCCATCCATCCATCCATCCATCCATCCATCCATCCATCCATCCATCCATCCATATATCTGTCTATCCATGCATTTATCCATCTATATATTAATTTGTCCATGCATCCATCCATATTTCCTTTCATCCATCCATCCATCCATCCATCCACTTACATGTGTGATGACAAATCAACCAAAGCATCATATAGTTCTGAAGAATGTGCAATGTACAAATTAGTTCTAGTTCAGGTCATGTCAGTTTGGGGTTCACCCTGCCCCCAACACTACTAGATATGCAATCAGCACTTGCCTAAGTTGAAGTTTCACAATTTCACCTGCTGTGAAAATTAGATTTTAGAAGTGAGAACACTGAGACCTCTCTGAGCTACATTATGAGACCCATATCTGTGTTTTGCTGCAGATACATATACAACAGGGGCATGAGGGTGCTGCAGCCACACCTGGAATGTGCTTAGGTCCCTCACAGTCCCTTTAGAGTTTTAGAAGAAAATCTTAATTATTTTTTAAACTTACTACTGTTGAAAAATCAGTCAGTTATGAAAGTGGTCTGATCTCTGTACTGTTCATACTACCCAACCTTGGGACTCCTAATCATAAGTCAGGAAGTTAGTTTAAGCAGAGTGGCGACATGGGGGCACCAACTACACCATCTTAGAGCATGTGTGGTCCATCTGCTCTACAAAAGATTCTGCCCTGAAAAGTCATGCAAGGATTGACGTGACCCAAACTGGAGTTAGAAAATGAACGTCAAGCATAAACAAGCAATGTGTGCATAATAGTTAAAAAAATTACAAGTGGTTAAAGGAATGAATCAGCATGCATGGGCCATGTCACAATTGACGACGAGATGAACTGAGGTTAAGCCCTTTTGGCGTCAGGGAAAAGTCCAAGCGCAGAATGAGAGCGAATGAGCAGGTAACTCACGCAGTTGATCTATGAACGCTCCGGTTATGGAGATGGGATTCCCACCAGGAATCCGCGTTCACACATGCACTCAGTGAAGGAATTAAGGAGGCCCAATGGACTGGGAGTACTCACGATCCGAAGAATATGGAGCGCAAGAAAGCCGGTATGAACAGGCATGGGAAACTCAATGACTGAGTGCCGGTAAGAACCTAATTTCCTGTTTATATACCTTCCATGCGTCATTTCCCTAACCGTCTAGACGTCACGTGACTGGTGCATGTGACAGGCCGTATGAATTGCTTGTTCTACAGTCCACCATGACACAGCCATGCTCTCCCTCCTGTTTTTTTTTTGTCTGTTTGTTTGTTTATTTTTTGCTATGTGGTAAATGTCCCTCACCTCTCTGGCTGTAGCTCAATTACACCCAATTTAGCACGTTTTTTGGCAATTGAAGAACAACCTTAAAATCATATAGTGTGAATAAGGCATAAGGCACTGGAAACACACTTTAAAAATCTTCACCCAAACATTTCATTCTTAGTTACATTAAACACTGTTTTTGTGTGAACAGAAGGCCAAACATCTGAGATACAACTACAATTTACAGGTTTTTCCAGATTGACAGGATCATTTCAGCATGTACCATTTTTTTTTTTCAGAATGTGGCTTTTTTGTTGAGCAAAGCACATTGAGCGGAGGTCACCATTAGCTAGTAAAACAAGAATGTGGCTTAGACCTACATTCTGACTTTGAAGAGGAATGCACTTTAGCCTGAATCCCATTTGTGTAGCTTGCGAGCTTGACCAACCATCCACTTGTCCTCTTCCATATCCAGCTGCATATATATAAAACTGCTGAGCTTTTTGCAGAAAGGTCAAACATAAACAAAAAAAAAAGAGTATAAAGCCAGCGAAAGAGCTCAGGGATGTGGATATGTAATTCCAGATAGTGGATGTGCTTTATATACCCTTCATGTATTATTGAAATGTGAAGCCGCTGAGTAGGTTCTCTAACTGTGCTACGAATGACAGTGCTGTCAGGAGTCCTTGACAGTTCTAGCACTTTCCTCATCACTCGGGCCGTACGAGAGCCTACATTTCCATAACACATACACACACACACACACACACACACTAACACACACATACACACACACACATATGCACGCATACTTCAGATAGCTCCAGCTATTCCCCCTCTCCCTGGATAAACGTTAACCACTCTGTGACCTTGCCTCTCTCTTTGTCTGAGATAATGTATACAAATGTAAGCGATTTCTCTCTCTCTGCCTCTCCCTTCTCGTCTCTGTGGAGCCTCAAATTGGTTGGAGCTGCACCGGAGGCTGGAAAGGGTTAGCTTGGTGAAGAACGAGAAACGTGAGGCCTCCTTTGTCCTTGCGGATTCAGCTGTGTGTGTGCATGTGTGTGTGTGTGTGTGTGTGTGTGTGTTGGCAGTTCACTGTAACACTAGGGGCATCGTCAAAACTGAAATTAAAGATTTGGCTTGGTTCAGCGCTTCCTTAAATTAAAGATGCCCGTATGTCATGGTTAGCGGTCGGGAGTTGTTTTAATGAAAAGGTAGGCCATGAGAAGCTAGGCTACATAAGCTAGCTTGCAGCTGTCGCCTATGAAGTAACAGTTATATTTGTTTCAGTGAAAGTAAACAGCTTGGGTGCATGTTCCCAGTAGAAAAGATCACCAATGTGTTTGGCCTTCTTATCAAATACAATAATCAGCCAAAATATTAAACCCAACTGCCTAATAATATGTTGGTCCCCTTCTTGCCACCAATACAGGTTGACTTGACTTGTTGGGGCATGGACCCCACGAGAACTCTGAAGGTGGAGCGTAAGCAGCATCCCACAGATGCTCAATCAGACTAACATCTGGAGACCTGGAGGCCAATCCAACACCTTGCACTCTTTGTAATGTTCCTCAAACCGTTCCTGAATAAGTTTTGTGGTGTGGCTGAGAGTAATACACCACATTAGGGAATGCCCTCGCCATCATGTGGTCTACTTGGTCTCCAGAAGTTTAGGAAGGTGTTTAGGAATGTGTCAAAATAGCACCCACATAAAAACCAGAACCCCACATTTCTTGTCCAGAGCATTACACCACCTTCACCAGCTTGCCTTCTTCCCATAGTGCATTCTGATGTCCACCCTAAAAAAGTGATGCACACCCCAGCCGTCCCCATGATGTGAAAGAAAACGTGATTCATCCAACCTGGCCTGCTTCTTCCATTGCTCATGGCCAGATCTGACACTTACATGCCCATATGTGCCATAATCGAGATGTCGTCTAGCCATCACAATATGGCCCTTGTCAAAGTGGCTCAGATCTTTATGCCCACCCATACTCACACTTCCAGCACATCAACTTCAAGAACTGACAATTTGCTGCCTAATATATTCCAACCTGACTGGTATAATTGTAATGAAATAAATAGAAACTTAGTGTTCACTTTACCTGTAAATGTCATCTTTCAACATCAAGCAGGTTTTCTGTCCTCCATAACAAGCAATTGATTTACGCAAGATTTGGGAAAATGTACTTATCAAGGTCTTCTTCATGCTTCAGAGTATGTTGTACAGTCACTCTGTACTAGAGAGAGTGTAAGTGTGTGTTAGCTTAACTATAATGGTGTTTTTGCAGTCTCCTGAATATTATTATTGAAATGTGTCACTCTTCACCACTAAATATTCATGTATGCTCCATGGTCTAATAGGTAGAGTATCTTCACCCTCGCTGTCTGGACCATGGAGCTGCATTAGCCTTAGGCCAACATGAGATGAGGTAATGAGCTAGCATAAGGTTGGTGGCTAATGGTCCTGCTAGAAGTAGCAAACTGATTCTTTTTCCATCTCTTTCCGCCTCAAATTCTCTGCCTACCTTCCCACGTTTTAAAGGCTTCCAGGGTTGCCAGAGTGTGCAGAATCCCTGTGTGAACAGGAAGCCTACAGTTACCACACTGCTAACTTCTTTTACTGGCTTCTTTTATTGTCTTTCTTTATCACAATGCTGTTAAGGAGAACAGAAGTTTGGGGAGCGCTTTTCTCAGAGTCTTTATGTGTGTTTGTGTTGCAGGGGGGTTTCTATCCTCTTGAATAAGATTAGGGGAAGGGAGAGGCAAGTGTGGGATGAAGAGTGCCGCCTTTAATACTTTTCTAGTAGCTGCAAGAGGCTCACCATGATTAAAAAAACATATACACACTTAACACATCAATGCCTCTATGCCTCTTTCTCACACATATGCACACATGGAATCAGAAAAGCTGAGGCACCGAAAGAGGCCTGAGGCAGTGGGGAGTGAAGAGGCTGGTGAAGAGTGGAAAATCCTGCCATTCTTTAATTTGGTTTGGCATTAATGTGGCTGTAGCCAGTGTGGGTACCTTTGGCCACTTCTTGCACAGTCCCTAGAGTGGGAGTAGTGGGCTGAGAGTGGGTTGTAAGCTTCAGGCGAGGGGCTGGAAGACACGCCAAGCTTAAATCTTGATATGGGCATTTAAACCACATTTAAGCAAAAAAAAAAATGACACATTTTTGCAAACTGTATTTGAATATCCCAAAAAAAAAAAGTGTTTTATATTTTCTGGATATTATTTTCATTGCTTGCAGCTATAACGCCATAATCAGTACTCAATTGCTCAGCTGCTTTAGTGAAGCTTGTGTTTTAGGTGTATGTAATTTAAGACACAACCAGCCAGAAATTCAAAGTAACATTGTAGAATCAGCCCTCAGTCTTTATGTAGTTCAAATATGTTTATGTCCTGTTTGGTGATCAGTAACCTTTAGCAAAAACACAGATCAGTCATAACATTAAAACTACTGACAGGTAAAGTAAATAACATTCACTATCTAGTTATTTCATTACAATGGCACCTGTCAGAGGGGTGTGATATATTAGGCAGCAAGTGAACAGTCACTTCCTAAAGTTGATGTGCTGAAAGCAGGAAAAATGGCCAAGCATAAGAATCTGAGCCACTTTAAAAAGGGTCTTATTATAATGGCTAGACGACAGAGTCAGATCATCTCCAAAATAGCTGGTCTTGTGGAGTGTTCCAGGTATGCAGTAGTTAGTACCTACCAAAAGGGATCCAGGGTAGGACAACTGGTGAATCTGTGACAGGGTCATGGGTACACAAGGCTCTGTCTGTTCGGATCCCAAAGTAGAGCTACTGCAATTTAAAAAGTGAGTGCTTACTCTGAGAGAAAGGGGTCAGAACACACAGTGCACCACCGGCAGAGCTGTTTCAGGAGCATGAGGGGCCTACTCAGTATTGGGCAGGTTTAATAATGCAGTTATAGAAAGGGTCACTGGAACCACTGAGCCAAAACTGCATGCTATTCCATCTCATTTAACTCAAGGCATGTGTTACACCAAATACATGCTAAGTTATAGAATAGTAACCCAGGGTTGCATAATGTATCCTGTTAACTGCTCATCTTTTTTGTTGGAAACATTTCCATCCACACTGGCCTCAAAAAGCATTTGGACAAGGACTGCATTCAGTAACAAGACAGCACTGGACTGTTGAACTAGGCACAGTGTGTTTTCCTTGTCTGAGCTGACATGCTATGCTATGTCCTATATGGCACATCCATTATGGTAAATGGCAGTTTATGGCCAATCCATTATCATAAATGGAAGAAGTAGCAGTGGTAAATATGCAAATATGAAATGCACATTAATGCATGCTCAAGTTATGCATGGTTGCCATGGTAATGACCAATGCCACAAGTTGGCATTTGTAATTATTGCATTTCATGGTAATTTTGTACTGCATTTGTGAAATGGAATTTTGTGTGTTGTGAATTCTAAACATTGTTTGTGCCTTTCAGTCGCATGAATAAGCTTTAGATATGCCAGGCATGCAATTGGCAATTTTCTTTTAGCCTGACTCTCAGAGTCACTTTAATATATTGAAAAAAATGAGCTTCTATCTTACTAGCTATACACACACACAAACACACACACACACACACACACACACACACACACACACACACACACACACACACACACACACACA
>JBBPDA010000041.1:36039255-36085676 GCA_037974385.1 Arnoldichthys spilopterus | reverse complement strand
TGGGTTAAATGCAGAGGTCACATTTCATTGTGGTGCTTGAGTGTGTTCACAATGACAAAGAGTCACTTTCACTTTCAGAAGATCCGTCGTGTCGGAAATGCTCTAACTCAGTAATTTAGCCATCACAATCTGTACAACAAACAAACAGAATTAAATATAAAAGTGCTCTATAATATACTTCTAATACATCTTAAAATATTATGAATGTAAGAATTGCACTTCAAATTTAAATGTAAAATATACTATAATAAAAAGATGCAAAAAAATTGCAAAGAGACAATTAGATGTGCATATGTTGGCGAAAAGGCATAAATAATAAGCTTAAAATTCATGTTACACGGTGGGCTACAACTACGTATATATATGTTATTTTAGGTAGAAAGGTTCTTGAGTCAGGAAAGCCCAAATAGATAATAAACATGCGTCCACTTAAAAGTTGTAAAATGTTTTTTAGTATCATTTATTTTTTTTTGGACAACTTAACTATAGATGTTATGAAATGAATAGTCATGCAATCACTAAGTGGGTTTCCACTGCAGTTTTGTGCCGATAGAAGCAAGTTTTTAAAAAAGCTGAATAAACCACATTGTTTTTTTCCATTGAGTGATGTTATTATAATAAAGCTGGATTTTCTCCTCTTGCCACACTAAAATCTGATCTATTTTATCACAGTGATCCACTCATATGGACTGCAGTAGGTACGGTAGTGTGTGATCGAAAGTGATGTGGGCATATGAATCACACAATAATAGAGAAGCAACCCCCTTGGGCCTAGCACTGGCCATATCAGGGATTTCTGTTTGCAGTGGTAACGTGTGAGTTAAGCAATACAACATGACCTCATTTCACCCACTTTATCCTGCCCAACAGATCCATTTCTAACCAAGAAGCACAGAGCTATTGCTCTTAAACTGATGACTATTTAGAGCAGCTAAATGCCATGTGATCTAAATGTGAAAAACATTTTTCCTTTCCATTTTGCAAAATATGACTTTGTCGAATCGTCTGAAAAGCCATTTCATGTGACCATAAAAACCTTTTTACAATGTATATACAATGGTTTTTTTTTGTCAAAATTGACATGGCTATGGATTGCTAACATTAATGCTAACTCATCACCAGGTTTTGAGTTCTTCTTGCCAATGAATGATAAGTGGTTAAAATAAAATAAAGGAGAGGATTTTAGTCCGTGGCTGAATTTGATTTGAGTGTAAAGGCTTTTCTTTCTTATATCAAAATTCCAGAGACAGTAGTAATAATTGTGAAAAATGCATCAGTTTGCATCTTTAATTGGACACATAAACAGCGGCTATATAAGTCCTTATGGGGTGTCTGACTCTCCACCTTTCTTAAATGTCCTTCAGGTTTACCGCTGGTTTGTTTCTGCAGCAAATGACTGAGATGACACAGCCTGGAGACGGCAGTTCAGAGCATTCTGCACAATTACTAACCGAAATCACACTGTTTACTGAGCCCTCTCTCTCTCTCTCTCTCTCTCTCTCTCTCTCTGTCTCTCTCTTTCTCTCTCTCTCTCTCTGTGTGTCTCTCTCTCTGTCTCGTTTACTGTCTCGGCCTTGTCAGGACGACTGTGTGTGAACGGGTGAATGTGTGTGTGTGTTAGATGACATTTGAAAGAGAATGACAGTGACCAGGCCCATTTGAGGGCCTGTGAGCTGTTTTAACAAGCGAAACACAAAGCAGCAGCGACCCGTGAATCCTGTGTTTGCTTTGATCTGGTCATTAGACTGTGTGTAGGATCTTGTGGTTGAATTGAGCTGTGTGCAAGGTGTGTGTGTGTGTGTGTGCTCATTGCGCTCATTATTGTTTTTATACATGTTAAGGTCCTACTCTATTATTATCATTCATTCATTTATTTATTAATCAATTCATTTTCCAAGTTTCATTGTTTACAACTTTGAAAGTATTTTTTGTTTTCACTGGTGTTAAATGCTGGGTAAGGGTTTAGGGTTAAGGCTGTTGAAATAGTCTTAAAAAGGCTTACAACATATACGCCCATTTCCAAGTTTAATCATAGACTAAATGGTTTTTTTTGGTAGTTGGCAATTTATTCTTAGACTACACTTAATCCTGCCCAGCAAGTCAACTCACAGGTTCAGTTTCTTGAAGAAAGATTAACCCTAGGACTATACAGCCAGAGACCAGGACCAGGCTTAAACTCTATTCACATCAAATACATTTTCTTCTGCCAAAAGTCAATGTGTTTGTAATATAGAGGAACCTTCACATCAAATTTGGGGTTCCTGGAATATTCTTTTCACACATTTTTATGTTGTCTTCTATCCTTAATTAGGTGGGGCAACTGGTCCTGGACAAACTGTCAGTCCTGTAAATGATTTTTCTTACATTGGAAACATTCATTTGGAATTAATGTAAAGATCTTTTCAAACCTTTTACATTTATTCTTTTTGCTCACGTTTTTATCCAAAGCAGCTTCCAAGACATGGAGGAGTGCAGTTGGACGGTACCTTGCTCAAGGGTACCTCAGTGCCCGGGTCAGGACTTGAACCTGCAACCTTCAGGTCCCAAGCGCAATGTCCTAACCACTAGGCCACCACTGCCACCTGCCAAATCTTATGCCAGACAAGGCAAGAGAAGACAATCTTTTTTCTGAAAGCCTTATAGAGTTGTTTGGGTCTTGGCATGATGATACCACACACTTTAATAGCAAAGAAAACAACACACTCTAGATGTCAAGTTTAAATAAATAAGGCTCCACCTGGAGGAGCTTATGATCAATGGCCCCTAATCTGAAACTCCTGATTCTAGTTTTATGGAGTTAAAGTTGTGATACATTAAATGGTGCACTTTTTTTCTGTGTGACAGATCAGTTTTGTTTACTGAAATTATGAAAATATAAAAAAAAAAACATCACAATACTGTTTGTTGGAGTATAATCACCTTTATCATTAGCTACTTTATCTAAAACTGTGGACTGTTTGCTTAAAAAAAAATATCAAAGATTTTCTTGGGATGTACTAATTTATATATATTATATACATCAACACACGTACTTACACAATAGTCAAGCCAACTCTAAGGCTGGATGACAACAGTCCATCCTTTTCAGTCCTACATTATGACATATGAAGCTGTACTGAGCAGGTGCTGTAAACACATTATAAAGCCCTTAGTTGTTTTGATAGATGCTGACTGAGAAAAACACCTATTAATTTAGTCACTTTTTAATGATTCTCTTTGATTTGCGTATTTTTGTTAATAGCCTTAGATCTTTTTTGAAAAAGAATGTATACACAACAATGAAAGTTTATATGATAAAAGATCTCATTTTTCCTTTAAAAAGATCAAATTACTCTTTTATGTAGAAGAACAAACATGCTCATAAAAGCTTCAATGATCAAATTAAAAGTTAGTTTCTTGGACGCTGGAGATGTTTTGTGGTGTATTGTTGTTTATAAACCAAACATTCAAAAGTTCTCATGCTTGAGTGTTTTTAAGAAAGGTTAAAATGTTACCAAGTGTAGTTAGTACTGAGTCTAACATTTTTGTTCGTACATAGAAATTCAAATACATATTACAGTCAACTCCAATGATTCCAGTATTTTTTAAATCTTCATGAGCTTTAGCCAATCAAGTTGGGTCAATATCATCATTCAAGATATGTTAACATCAGGGATTAACATCGGGGATCAACGTTATAAATCATCTTTAGTTATGGACCAACTTTGGTGATCCACTTTAGAGATGAATCAACACTAGAGATCATCTTTAGTGGTGGATCAATGTTATAGATCCTGATTAGAGATGCGTCAACACTAGAGATCATCATTCGAGAGGAATCAACATTAGAGATCTTTTTGGTGGATTAGCATTAGAAAATATTTTCGGAGGTGGATCAACAACATACAGTATACCGTCTTTAGAGGTGGATAAATAAGAGGGGTCTTGATGAGAGATACAATGACATTACCAAACATCTTTAGAGGTGGCTTCACATGAAAAATTTTGATTAGAGATGATCAACATTAGAGACAAAGATTAGAGAGGAATCAACATCAAAGGTCATCTTTAGAGGTTGAGCAACAATAGAAATCCTGATTAGAGAGGGATCGATATTGGAGATCATCTTTAGAGATGGATTAGAATTATACTTTACAGAACTATAAAGTGACTCTGTCATTGTGAACACACTCAAGCACCACAACAAAATGTGACCTCTGCATTTAACCCATCACACATTCACACATGGAGCAGCAGGCAGCTTCCAACAGCGCCAGGGAGCAGTGTAGTGGGACAGTACCTTGCTCAAGGGTACGTCAGTAGTGCCTGGGACGAGACTCGAACCTGTAACCTTCAGGTCCCAAAGGCAGTGTCCTAACCATTTAAATTGACAGCATTTAGCAGACACTTTTATCCAGAGTGACAAACAACAGTGCTTTGTAGTCCATATCTGTTCTTCTGTCTGTAGGGCTAAACCAATCAACAGCTGTCATTCTACTAAGATACTACTTGCTAAGTTACACACCACAACAAATCTTGCCAAACTTGTAAACCCAAAAGACAAAGTATATAAGAGTGCAAAATAAACAATAGACAGTAACAACACTTAAATATGTGACTAGTTCGTTTTTAAGATACTCCTTGAAGAGGTGCGTTTTGAGTCGTCGCTTGAAGACAGTGAGGGACTCTGCAGTTCTAATGGCAAGAGGAAGTTCATTCCACCACTGGGGAGCCAGGATTGAAAAGAGTCTTGATGATCTTCCTCCTCCTGGTCTAACCACTAGGCCACCACTGCCCATGATAAACCATTGATCAGCATTACAGATAATTCTTTAAAATCATACTTTTTAAGCATGTCAGCTTAATTACTAATAAACCATGACCTTACTTCCCACTACCCAATATATCAGATATGACAAAATATATATTTTATTTAATTATTGTTAAGATTGTTTATCAGAGTAACACAATGTGATATTAGTGCCAGGTTGCTTATAACTGGAGATTTTTTTTTTCATGCACACCACCTTATTTCAGTGTCACAATAAATACATTTTCTAACTCTGTCAGCAGTGAGATTTTATCATTATCATCCTCTGCTATCTAACTGGCCCATACCACTGAATTAATAATGCACGTGTCTTCCTGTTGATCCATGGTACTAAGTGGCATCTGCCTCTCCTTGGATGAGAAAGAGAGATCATCCTCTCTTTTTCCTTGGTCGATGCAGAGCCTGGCTGTTGCGACCTTGGGGAATAAATGACATTGCTGTTGCATATGCATGGACTTGTCCATGGCTAAGCGCTCAGTCCACACGGTCTCTACTTGACTCTGAGTCCAAACCTCTACTACCACTGAATAATGCACTCGAAGAGCTCACAGGGGTGTGTGTGCATGTCTTTAAGAGGTGTCGTTGAAGTGGTATGCCATACACCCACTAGGAAACAAACAGGAAGTATTTATACTCAATGAAAAATGCACAATGGTAAACATTTCCCATTTTAACAGAAGCATTAACACAGTAAATTGTAAGTGTAAAATCATTAACAACCAGAAAAACAGCAAAAAAAAAAAAAAAAAGAAAAAGAAAAAAACATTTTCAGCAAATGCAACTTACATAAGCAATGCAAAAAACTGCTAGAAGCATATATGCCTTTGTGGTCCTTCACACTTCCTTATTAATGCTAATGTAAGTGTTTAAAAAAGTATTTAACTTAATTAAATTATACTTTTATTCGTATATACTGGTTTTCTTGTTTATTTTAATGCTTATTTGATTATGCTGTATTTTTGTGTAATTTACTTACTGTTAAGCACTTTAAACTGAATTTCTTGTATGAATGGTGGTATAAAAATAGCTTAAGATTGATTTAGCACACAAAAATGTATGTACCAATATATACGGTAATAAGCATCACAGATAATTGATAGTCAAAGTATGCACAATACTTTAGACTACACTCTTACAAATAACAGTGCAAGAAAGGGTTTTTTTTACGATATTTTCCATTAGTTTAGTTCCTATTCTGTTGTTTTCCAATACTATTGTTATCCAATTTGGGGAAATTCTTATTTGTGTGCTGGATTTTTGTCTGATAACATATCCACTACTTTCCGAGACATAGACACCAAATTAGCTGGAATGTTCGAGCTGACCAGGAATGGTGTACTTTTATACAGGTTTTTGATTGTTCTTTCATTTGCTTTTACAATAACTACTAAATTAATTCTAAAATCTTTTTTCCCATTGTGAATGGCGGAACATTGTAGACAAACATTGTGCACCTCTACACTGAAAGTGAGTGAGTGACTGATTATTTGTCATGGTGAACACAGCACAGCACAGCACAGCACAGCACAGCCCTACAAGGAAAAGTGACCTCTGCATTTAACCCATCAGTGTAGGAGCAGTTGCCAGCTGCCGTTGGCAGCACCTGGGGAGCAATGTTTGGGGGTGGTACTGGTCTGGGATTTAAACCTGGGAATTGTTACTATGATACAAGTACTCACAGTACAGTTACGTGGTATACTACGTCCGCTGCCTAGGCACATCCTAGCAACCACCAGGGATGTTATAGTAATCCCTTAGGAACACCATAGCAACTACCTGGGATGCATGCGGTATTACTAAAACCTGAGTTATGATATATCAGCCTTAATATTAACACTGCCCAATATTGTTTAAGTCCCCTTTGTGCCACCAAAACAGCTCTGATTATGATGCAGTGTGTGTTCTGAAACCTTTCTATCAAAGCCAGCATTAACATCAACAGGAGCTCCTCTTCACTTTATTGAACCTCAGGTTCCGGTGTCTGCATAGAACACTCAATTCCAAGAACGGACTTGTCACTTGCTGCCTAATATATCCCACTCCCCTGCCAGGTGCCATTGCAATGACATAACTACATAGCCAATGATATTCCCCTTACCAGTCAGTGGTCATAATTTTATGGACGATTGTTATATAATGTATGTATGTGTAGTTTATCACAAATTGCATATAAAGATACACCCTGTGAGGCACTTTTGGACTTAGGTTTAAGTTACACATGTTTGCCATTTTGGAGATATTTTGTTTTAGCCGTTTATCGATACCACTGACAATATGCAGGTGCATCAGATACGAACAAAAACGCACACTCTACTGTTATGCCGACTGTCTTTGTCCATGAAGGTCATTTTGCAATTCAGACAGAGACCATCCTCTGTCTCTCTTTCTCTATCCAAGCACAAGGACACGGGCATGTCAAGTCCTCGCAGCTAATTGGTCTGCCCTTCCTTTAACACAACCAAACAAGCTCATGAAATAAATAACTAATGTGCCCCTCGATAGGCTCATTAGCTCCCAGCAAATCCCCTTTCATAACCTTTCTCTCATCCCCCTCTTCCAGCCTCGTCTCCATTCTAACGAAAAGGATGGCGTGTACACATGTGGCTGCCACTGAAAGAGGATGCAAGATGGGGGAGAGAAAGGAGGGGTGCGGCTTAGCCTCTTACTTTCGAAGTCAGCGGTTAGAATGGGTGAAGCGCTCTTCGCTAAACTCCACTAAACAATAGCTACTTTTGCTTCATCAGCTTCTGGGTGCTTATTGGCCATATGGCTGCCAGGCCCTTTCTCATTTAGAGACAGCAGACGCATTTATCTCCATTTCAGACAAGCTTATTTGGAAGCGAGCTCTTACCAAGCATAGCCCTATATTTTGAATGACTGTACACTCTCTCCGTGCACTCTCTCCTTCTCTTCGTCCTTGTCTCTCTTTCTGTCTGTATTTCTGTCTCTCATGGTTTCTTCTCTTTGTGTTTCACACCGACCTGCTGACCCTCGTCAGTACATCCATACTCCTGCCCACAGTTCTTTGGGAGATTTACGGACCACTTTGGCACCCATGGGTCTTCGCCCAATCAGTTCTCGAACTGCTGATCATGACATGACTTTCAAGTATGAGTGTCAGACTATTTTCACCTCTCCTGTCAGTCAGCAGCACACTGGTATCTGCAGTAGTGGGTATATAGGTGGGGATGATGTCTGAGTGACAGCAATGGTAAAACACAGTGCTACACCAGTGACAGGTGAAGTGAACAACATTGACTATCTAGTTATTTCATTACAATGGCACCTGTCAGGGGAGTGGGATATAGTAGGCAGCAAGTAAACAGTCAGTTATTGAATTTAGTGCTAGAATCAGCAAATATGTTCAACCGTAATGATCATATAGCTGGTCAGAGCTGGTTTTGTGGAATGTTCCAGGTATGCAGTAGTTAGTACCTTCCAAAGGTGAGCAAAGAGAGGACAACTGGTGAGTCCAACCCTCTGGTTGGATCCCACAGAAGAGCTACTGTGGTTCAAAAAGTGATAGCTGACTCTGACAGAAAGGGGTCAGAACACACAGTGCACCACGGTCGGAGCTGTTACAGGAGGATGAGGGACCTTCTCAATATTAAGCAGGTGGTGTTAATGTTATGGCAGATTGAGCAAGCTGGAGGAGATGGAAGCAAGAACAAAGTCCCAAAGCTGGAAGAAAAAACCTTGGGAGAAACCAAGATCCTCCTCTGGTCGACACTGGATAGCATATCAACAATCAAAAAGATGAAAAACAGTCTCAGTTTATGAAGATGGCAATAGTTAAGGTTAAATCAACATGGGGTGGTGGTCTGTGACGGTTAAACTATTCTAAAGATGGACAAGCGGTATTGAATGATCAGTTCAATCATCCCCTAGCACAGGCTTTCACAACTCCCTGCTCAAACACACTTTCTTAACCTGGCAATAAACAGGTAAGAACCAGGTGTGTTTGAGTGACCTGTACTGGATTCCAGTCCTCTAAGACAAGATTTGGGCATCCTTGCACTACCAGCAAGCTCCTAACAAAATATTTTTCACTGATGTTTGGCACTTTTTTTAAATTAGTTTATATATATATTTTTTAAATGATAAGTAAAAATTGCAGGTTGTTTGACCTTTAATTTGCTATGCATATCTATGTATAACTTTTTTTGTGTCGCAGTTATTTGTAGTTGTCAGCACCAAATAGCCAGTGCATTGTAATATTATATATACAGAATTACTGCTGTGCACACAGTCTTGTTTTATGGAAGATTTGTTTTTTTCTTTACATAGGAACAACCATATTAATCTAGAGTAGAAACTGAATGTGAATGTATTTCATGTTGTAACTGTCTGTTTGACTTGTCCATGTTATGCCAACCTGTGTATTGGTTTGTTTGCTTTGTTGCAGTGCTTAAGCTTTAGGAGATTTTGGGCAACGTTCAAATCAACCTAATGAGCAAATTCTATATCATGAGTTGAGTTACCCATTTGAAAATCTTTGCTACTGAGGAGGACTATGCTAATATCATGATTTAGTTTGAGGACTCCACCTAGCAGTCTTCAGTAAGCTTGGATCCACCTCCTGTACTCCAGCTCTTGGAACAGCCACAATTTCCATTTATGGATTGGTCAAGTAAAAGTCATGTTACTCCCAAATGAATGCTAATTTTAGTTTGCTAATCAAAAATCTTTAAGAAGATTTTGTGATTTTTTTTTAGCATCATTTCCAGGCCTCACATTTGATGCCATCACAACAACATTGTAAATCTGTTTTGATGCAGTGGCAAGCTAGTGAAACAAGATGGGGAAAAAGTAGTACACATATCCTCTCATGTATTATTTCTTTAATAGCCCTGTCTCACTGCAGTGCTTGGGGAAAGAACAGTCATTCATGTCAATTATTCTTAAGCTTACATCTGAAGCACTTGCTGCAGTTTGTTTGGCAGTAATCCCTACTCTTTTACAGCTGCTAAACATTCTGAGCCCTGGCAGAATTGATTGCGTGTCTATGCGAGATTAATTACAGATGTGGCATGGTAAGATATCACATTAATCACTGGATGTGGATCGGTCATTAAAGTGTGGAAATGGGTGATGTATCACATTGTCAACTATTAGGCCATCGCAAAGAATGGAACACTGCTAGAGAAGAAGAAATATGGACTGTGTCGCTGAAACACTCAGCAAACACCCCAACAGCATTTGACGCGTGCTTATGCTGATTACAGCAAAGCAGTGGCTGTGAAGATTGACTGGGGAGGAAGTGGTAATAAAATTTTCATCTTCTCTCATGACAGGGTATCATCTAGAGAGACTAGAGAGCCAGAATAAGAATAACTTTTAATAGCTAGTACCATATGTACATGTGGGATTGGTGGATCTCTGGCAGGTCACAACAGCAAAATCATGTACAGGGTTAGTTTCGAATATTAATGAAAGCAACATATAATATGGATCACAGGAGCATATCATCAACAGTTAACATGCGGCCTACACAACTCAAAATGTGTATAGACATATAATGAGCCGTCTGGGCAAGTATATAATTATGTAGATCAAATCATTCCTGGTTTGTGGTTAGAAAACAGTGAAGGAAAGAAGCACAGCGATGGTGTTAGGTTTAGATTACATGTGGTTCAGTTGATTATGTAGAGCTGAGTGGGCTTTCAGCAGATTATGTGAGGTGAAAGGTTAGCAAATTACAATTTTCTGTATATTTAATCCGATGGGCTGGCAGTTCATGTTAGATTGGCTTTGAGCTCATCAGTTTTGTGTCTATGGGATCAGTAGATCACATTGGGTAAAAACTCAAATCACAAGATCATCACATGAAGTAGAAAGTTGCTAGAACATATGGGGATGGATAGAAGGTCAGTAGATCATATAAGGTTGGGTAGGAAGCCAGGAGATTGCAAGAGGTTGAGTAGAAGGTCTGTAGCCCATATGGGGTTAGGTGGGAGGTGAACAGATCACATAAGGTTGGGCAGAAGATCAGTAGAACATGAAGTTGAGTAGAAGGTCAGTAGATCATATCGGACTGAATGAGGGGTCAATGGACCACATAAGGTTGGGTAAAACTCAGTAGATCATTGAGGGTGGGTAGGAGATCAGTAGAAAATGTGTACTTTTTAAGATCTTAGTAGATTTTACGAATTTGTCAGCAACACAGGAACTTGTAGAGGGATGTTGCTAGTTTGTGAAAGAACTATGTTTGAAGAACAACCCGATTCCTCAAGAGGAATTTCAGGTTGTAAAATGAACATTTTTTTACACATGTGGTTTATGATGAAAGCTCTGACAACTAACCTTGTAACTTTATTCACTTTATTGAATTCATAAACTCCTTCTTATTCCCATGCATTCTTTCCTGTTGTTGACATTTAAAAGTCCTGCTTCAAGAAGATTTTTCTCTAAAACAATCCATGTATTTTCTGCCTAAAACTTTACCATATCTGTAATGTATTTTGGTTCGACACTTTATCCGTTGCGTATCTCACAGAACTGCTTGAAATATTAATGACCTGCTTGCCTCTCTGTTCTAATCAAAGCTTTTGAATATCCAGAATTAGATTCTGGGGAGTGCTGTTTTCTCTTGTGCTGAATCCGCATTAGCTTGATACTGATGCCAATTACATCTCACAATGCTCCTACTAAATCTACTGTAATTAGGTTACTTCTAATCAGCTGCCTTTTCCTTCTGGCTTTGCATATACAGTAATTTCACACAACTCATTTTTAGTGCCCACTTTGCCAGCAACTGCGTTTGTCTGATGGGGAGAATTTGCCCTTAAACTGAACAGAACTTAGATACCCAGTATTAGCCTTTACAGTTACAAAACAGAAAAAATAATATAATAATAAAGCAAGTTTATAACTACTAATAGTGTTATAAATACAAATGATCAATGTCATTTGCACTCTTTTCCATATCCAGTATGACAACTCTTATTGTATAGTTTTCTTTCTATTACCCTTGGTCTAGGTACCTGGACCACATGTTGTGAAAAGTACTAAACAAAGTAAATATACAATTTATGAAATATTTATTTCATTTCAGCCCATGACCCGGAAACGGAAGAAGTAGTTTAGACAATGGATTAATGGATGGATGGTATTTCAGTATATCACATTTAAGAACAATAGGATTAATTGATTCAATTAATTCCTTAAACTTCCTTAATTAAAAGACTAATAAAGTATCTAAACCAGGTGTTTGAGCAGGGATATTACCTACAGTAGCAGTGTGTGACATTGGCCTTCCAGGATTAAAGGTTTGGAACCCTGCTTTCAATAGTCAGAAACAGTACTAACTTTTATTACACACTGCTAAAACCTATGAATAACCAGTTTGCATGTAGACCATGTTCTTATGGAATACAAAGCCCTAGAGAGCTCCGTCTATACTCACGCAACCATCTATATGTTGGCCCTATCATCAGATTGTAAGTTCATTCACCTCCAAAACAGGCATCTATTGCTGCTAAGAAAAAAAAATTATGCTAGCCATCTGTAAAATTATATAACAGATCTGGCAAGTTAGTGTCCTTCTCCAAGTGTTAAGCGTTTCACATTATTGGCAGTTGGAAAAGATGTGGATGGTGTTTTGTATGTCTTGAAGGAATCATGTGCTTCCCAGCCTTCACCCTTCCACGTTGGTTGTATTTTGTGATAGGAAGAGACTTAACTAGCAAGTAAAAATGGTTATGAATCAAACTTTTTATTACTTATTTTGATTTAAGATTGTCATTTTGAATTGTCAGTATAATAACCAATCCCTGTTTTTCACCAGAAATGTTCAGTTTTTGTAGCATTTGAGCATTAATAAGCTATAAGATGTATTATTATTATTAAAAAAATCTTTTACATTCACCTACTAAAACTAATACTGACCTGCTTTTACCAACATTACCAATACCTTTTACAGCTACTGAAACTACTCGCACTGCTCTAGCATTACTACTAGTGTTTGTGCTGCAACATCACTACTACTGCTTCCATTGTAACAGTGTGAGACACATCCGTGATCTAGCAGGGCTATCAGTCACAGTAAGTGGGAGCTCACACTCCAATAATCATTTCTCATAGCAGTTTATGCTGCTATGTCTGTAAACAGACACATTGCCACTTATTTACTAGAGGTACGGGATATTGAGAAAGAGAGGAAGAGCGAGAGAGAGAGAGAGAGAGAAAGAGAGAGAGAGAGAAGAGAGGCCCTACCAGTGTCAGTGTGTTATTCTGCTGGAGAAACCTTTCTGCTGTTAAAGGTTAGTTGCTCCCCAGTTAATTTCAGTATCACCACTATATAATGAGACAAATCTGCAGCACAGAATAATTGGGAAAGCAGAAAGTCCACAGAGACATCTAGGCCTGGGTCTGTCACCTTTGACTACTATTTTCCTTTTTTTGCACAACACAAATGACCATATGTATGTTTGTTAGGAGCCACAGTACAAAATGTACCGTATATGTCTGAAAAAAAAGTTATAAAAAATGAATTAAAAAAGACCTTGCAACCAAGCATCAATGATTTTGTCTGCCTTATGTTTTGGTTCTTTAGTAAGTTGTAAAATCACTGAATCACTGTCAAGTTCAACTGCCTATAATTTAGGCAGTTAATTGTTTTGCTGCTGCTTTCAAAGTTGCCATTGTGCCATGGTGCAGGATGTTTTGCCACTCTGTCCAGCTGAGGAGAGATGTCAGTGCATACCCTGTTTATGCCTATGCAGGGCAAGTTCTTTAAAGGTGCAGTGAGACAGATGAGCTGGCTACAACACGAGATGACGCACGAGCGATAAAGAAAGTGACGCTAATAAGTAAAAGAAAAAAGTTTTTTCCCAGCAGGTCGAGAATGACACAAGTAACTGCCTGCCTTTCAGAATATTCTGCATTTGTTAAAGCCAGATATTCTACCCATTTGCACACATGACAAGACGGAACATTTTTTCTTTACCTTTACAAAGCCATCCCCAGGTAATGGGAAGAGGGGCTTTATTTAGATTTCTCTTCAGCCAAGCTCAAACTTAATCAAGCTCCCAGCCCAGTATGCTTTTATATGGATTTCCAATGAAAGGAGCAAAGTATGCTGGGAAAGATGAAGACATATGCCAACCCCCATAGTCCAGTCTCTCTCACCCCATCTCTCTCTCTCTCTCTCTCTCTCTCTCTCTCTCTGCCGTATCTATGTCAGACTCATTTGAAAGGAAGGCACTGCTCTACTCTTTTTGTAGTGAACTGGTTGAGGGAAAATTAGATGAATCAGTATATTCACATTAAATTGACTATGTATGCTGCTAACATGTAGGGCCTACTGTAAATAGACAATGCAATACTAACTGGTCTCAGTCTTGGTTAATATAATAAATTAATAATACTTTGCCAAATATTATTTTGGAGTCATTTTTGACAAGTGCCTTCTTGTGAGTCAGAGCATCTCCAAAACGGTAGTTCTTCTGGATTGTTCTGGGTATGCAGTGGTTAGTACCTATCACTGACAACTGTGACATCATCAAACATTGTGACATTGTCAACCATTGTGACATCATTGACCATTGTGACATTTTCATTCATTGTGATGTCAAAAGCTGTTATGAGGTCATAAACCATTGTAACATCATTGACCACTGTGACATCAAAACAATTGTGACATTTTCATTCATTGTGATGTCACAAACAATTGCAATGTCATAAACACAGTGACACCATCAAGCTTTTTGTGTTATGGCTGCTTGGCATGTGTGTCTGTGTATGTGTTTTAATAAGAGAATGTGTTTTTTGCTGCAGTAACAGCTTTTAGTACTTCTAGCCTCCAAAAGCTCACTAAAATCAAAAGCTGAAGGAGATCATATTATATCAGTCTGCAACTGCAGCCTTGATATTGAGACACACCTGATGTCTTACACATGCTTGTGTAGTATGTAGTATGTCACTCTAAGAATTCTAAGAATTCATTTGCATCGGGCAGCTTTTAAAGGAATGCAACATAATATACGAGAGACTAGATTTTTGTATTTTTTAAGAGTATGAAAAGTATTGCTTTCTTAGCATTATTGCATAACAGTATTGCAATTTGCATTTAGTCTAAATTCTCTTCTATTTACTTTTATCACCCAACGACAAAAATTGTGCCAAAAATGAAGGATTTTATTCCTGTTAATCCTTTTAGATTTTTTAAAAATAATTTTGAATCTGCACAATCGGCCCAGTATTTTTACTTCTTTCGATGAACATTTAATGAGATATTATGCATTTCCGAGAGTAAACCATTATAAAATCAGTGAAGGACAAAGCAGCATCCTTCAAAATGTTTCAACTGGAGCAATACCACCTGGAAGACAATGACCTTAGTGTGCACCATAACATCATCTATGGACTGCACATGAAAAATATACACTGGGTTTGAAAGATTTAAGGGTAAACTTATTGAAAAGCAAAGCAGGTCACATAACGGTGTTATTATAAACACATAGCTCTGAATATTTATTAAGTCTTTTTTTTTAATATTGAAAGAAACTCACAGTGGGAGTGTATTATTCTGCACCTATCTGAACGTGCGGACCGTGGGCAGTGACAGCAGGCAGTTCTGCCTCACTGACCACACCAACAGGACCCATCTGTACACACTCGTCGTAATGTATGGAGCTCGATCCTCCGGCCCAAGGTTAAATGCTCCAAACAAAGAGTTTTGGGTCATGGGGTGGGAGGTGGGAGTTATCTAAACTTCTCAGCACCTGGCAGTTGCTGGGGTACATTTTAGATCACTTTTGCTCAGTACTGGAACAATTCAGTGCATGTAAAGAACAGCAAAATAAGCAAAGACTGCAACATTATTTCATGCATATGGTGGTGGAGGTGCATGATTTTCCTGGATTGAAAAGACAAATTGAATTGAAAGCAACAATCCTTAAACATTAAAAATATATATGCATTTGTGTAATGCAGTTAACTGATTAACATTATAGCCCTGCCAACTTCCACAGACATGCTGGCACATCTTTGTTTCTGTATTACAAAGGACTTACAAAAAAAAAAAAACAAAAAAAAAAACATTTACTGGCCACTGTGGCATTGATTAGCTTTGTCATACCATTAACAAATGTGATGCCATAAACCATTGTGGCATCACAAACTATTTTGACAATTTTAACCATTGTGACATTATGCATTGTTGTAATGTAATTAACCATTGTGACATCACTAACCATAGTGACAGTTTGTATTGTTGACATGTTTTGACACACCTGAATTTTTTTATCTGCATTACAAAGGACTTGTATTTTTTTTTTTAAATACAATTTTATTGTAAGCAGCATTTTCACTGCTGCTTGTAAGCTAAGGCTTTACACTTAAGCTAAAGCTTTGAATGATGCTTATTTATCACATAGAAATAAAGATAAATCAATTCACACTTAACGTTTTGTGTGATTTTTAAAAATGGTGTGATTTAAAAATCCCTTTTAAGCATGGTTGTCTAACCAGGCAACACAGAGTCTTTGTCCCAGGTGGCAGGTGTGGCTGACATGCTTTTAGGCTACACCAGTAATTTGGTAAAGGCTCTTGGGTTTTAATTCAGGGTCCCCTCCCCCCTTGTTTCCCCAGCAGACAGGCAGTGAGTGGTGCTTGTCTGGCTGTTTGTTGGGTTTATTTCCCTCTACCCCAACTAGAGTCCGCCTGTGGGCTATAGATGCAGGAAATGTAGGCGGGAGCTTCATTTTCCTGGTTCTTTGGCGAGTGCACCAGCTATGAGGCTGTCAGAGACGTGGTTTCCCCTCACTTACTCCTTGAGTTGGGGTCCTCTAGAATTAGCAACAGACATGTCTGGAGTGCTGCTGCCATTGTGCCAGTGTGAGTTGGGCTCATGAAAAGGGCAAGAGTTTCCAGGGAAATTTGCACCTGGTTTGGGCAGGCTCCTGCATCTGACAGGGTTCGGCTGGTGTGGCCTGCGCCTAGAGATCTGTTCCCTTTTCACTTAAGCCCAGGAGTCTTCCCTTAGTGGCAGCCCATAGGACTAGGTCAACTTAGCTTGCTGCACCACTGGCATCCTTTCTCTTTTCGGTGGTGTGAGCTATAGTGGGCTTGCCTGGTAAACATGGCAGCACAGGTTTAGTCCTCGGGTGGGTAAGCGGTGTCCCTTAGCTCCCCTGCAATTGGTGTGCATTACAGTCTTTAGCATTTTCCCAGTTCCTTATCTATATATCTTATTATTATGGTCTATCTGGGTTTTCATGTTACATCTTTGCCAAACATGTTTGCCCCTATTTTTTGCCCTTGGTTGTTTGACATTAGGCAATTTCACAAAACAGTACTACTGACTTTTTGAGAAGATAGGGAGCTCCCCTAAGAACCACATTCAGGTGTGTTTTTCTCTTCTTATTTGTACTACCAATAGGAACACTAAAGTCATTTAAACTGGCTGGTGGTTAGTATAGCTATCGCATGCAAGAAGAAGAAGATGGAGGACGCTTTGATCAAAGAGCTTAATTGCACGTAACCCATGCCGTATTTCCTCTGTTTCATATCACGGCCTTACGCTGTGTTCTACGGACTATAATCCTGCTCTGTTTGTACTTTTTTTTAATCATGAAAATGACTAAAATGACCAATTTTATAATACTCATGATCCTTTTTATCTGTAGGCACCGTATCAGAGTGTGAAATTTTTGATTGCTCAGATGTTGAGTCAGCAATTTCCTTGATGCATACTTATTTTTTCACATGACTTTATATAAATCGATGGAGTAGAATCACCTGATATAATTTCCTAGGTTTAAGTGGATAACCTGCAAATGCCTTGGAGCAAAAGTACAAAAACTAAGCTATAATTTTTGGCTTAAAAGGTGTGTTGTGATAGCCAGTGTGACCAGCATGTGTTTAAAAAAAGCAAAAAATGATTTATATGAGAGAGAGAGAGAGAGAGAGAGAGAGAGAGAGACTGCATGAGAGAGAGATATGATGGAGTATGGGACTTCTAGAAAGATGGAGCATGTGTGTGTGCAAGAGGGAACGTGTATTAATAGGAGTTAGAGACTGATAGAAGGAAAGATGGTCATTGTGTATCAGTGTATTTCTATGTGAAAGGAGAGTGTATATGTGCATGAGAGGAAAACTGTGTGTGTGTGTGTGTGAGAGAGAGAGATCTGTATGGTCGGAAAGTGCTCTGTGAGGAGTAAATGAGCAGATCAGCAGAAAGACAAACGCTGCCTCCCTCGCGGCTAAATAGCAGTTCTTAATGCGGATCACAGCTGCTTGCATTAATGATGTTTAATGGCTTGCTCGGCCCTTTTTATTACCATTATATAGTCTTCAGTGAAGCTACACCTGGACTTGCCATCGCACACCAGCTCAAGAGGGCTGTGTGACAATGCCACAAGTGTTTAGAAGCTTGACACTTGAGAGCTTGAATCAAGTTCATATTTTCTAAAGCTGAGAGAAGCCAAACACACCTAGAACACAAAACCACTTATTTTTGGTAACAACTGTTTTGAATGACTAGATGACACAATAATTGTGTAACGCATATTCCATATATTGTCCCCATATGGACATAATCCTTGGGTTATCATTTTACACACTTTAAGACCAAACAGCACTGGGGAGCTCCTCTGAGAGCAATTTCAGGGGCATTTTTATGTTCATTTTCACATTACCACTAGGAACATTAAAGTGATGTAAGCCAGCCAATGACTGGTATAGTGACCGCATACAAGAAGATGCAGGACGCTGTGATTGGAGCACTCAAAAGCATGCTGTATTTCCTTTGTTGCGTATCAGCTCAGTAAAGCCTGGACTTTGCTATCGGTCTATTTGTCCATGTACTTTCTCAGTTTTTAAAGCTAAAAGTTGTTGTTTCCATGGCAAACGCTTCACACATTTAAAAAGTGGTGGGTATAATACTTTTACAGTTCTGTAGCGATCACATTAAACTTTTATCAGTCACCATTTGCTTACGTCACTCATGGTTCATCTAGTACAAGAAAGAATCAACCCTGAAGTAAGGTTGAAAAGTTCCCCAAAAGATGTTCTAAAAACTATATTTGTTCTTAGTTCCTGTGGTGCGAACACAATGAAAAAGTTCCTTCAGTCAGAAATCGTCTTTTATCTGTTTGTTTTGTAGAGAGTGGAAGAAGGAGCTGCCAGGATGGTGCCCATAAACTGTGCATGGGCCCTGTCTTGATTGCCAGTTCAGGTACCCCACTCACCCCCCCACCCCATCAGGGGAGAGAAGAGAGCTTCCTAGCCAGAGAGGAAAGAGACTCATGGAACAGGCTAGAGAGCTCAGCAGACCAGGGTTCAGCTCAAGGATGGTTGAGATGTTTGTTTTCTCAGGCTGGCATGTCACAGTTTGTTTATTTATTATTATTTGAAAATTCTTGTCCTTCACACTGTGTGAAAATGTTATGATGAATGAAGCAATTGAAATAGTCCAACATTTCTTTGGAAAAATAAATAAATAAATAAATAAAACTCACATTAACGTCCATTATTAGCTTTTATGTTTTCTGAAAAAAACTTTGTTTTTTGGGTTTTTTGGTCCAGCAGTGATATGCAGAAGTAGGCCTTTCATGATCAGCGCAGATGGTTCCAACCAGTTTACATGAAAGAGTGAGGAGTGAGGAGGAGAGAGAAAAGCAGTCAGATTCTGTTGAACACAGCTAGAAGTCACACTGTCCACATGTCTCCAGTGTTATGCACTGTTTATATAGTCCTTGTTAAACCTGCGTGTGGTGTCCATGACTAGAGCTCCAGTGCTGCCCCCATGCTGGGCCATCTCAGCGTGTTATGCTGAGGCTAATGGAGACTGTCAAAGAACACTTTATTCTTTCATGCAGTCCGCTTTGAGCTGGGAAACGGATCTTTGCATTAAACATGCGCTCGACCTGCAGATCACTGCAAGGCATCATACTGAACACAGGGCTACTGTCGTCAATAGAAGCACACACCATCCAATAGAAGATGTGTAATGAAGCACATTTGGATGGGCATGGTGAACTTGAGTGGAACTGGTGGTTTACAAGATTGACATTGTTTTTTATGGTTGGGTGGGTGGGTGGGTGGGTGGGACTTTGTTCTGCTGTTTTTATGGGAAACAAATGTCTTTACAGTCCCAATAAAGAGAACAAAACAAAATCAGTATGAAAATATGAATTTAAAAAGTCTGCGATGTGAGCAGCCTTTGTGAAAGCGAAGTGAAAGTGACTTTGTCATTGTGAACACACTCCAGCACCACAACAAAATGTGACCTCTCAATTTAACCCATCACAAGTGCACACGTGGAGCAGTGGGCAGCTATCAACGGTGTCTGGGGAGCAGTGTTGCTCAAGGGTACCTCAGTAGTGCCCAGACCACTAGGGCAAGGTCCTAACCACTAGGCCACTGTGATATCTGATTGATGCAAGGCAGAAACAAAGACATCAAGTCAGTAAATCTATCAGGCATGGGTTTAAATTAGATAAATGACTTATGGATTGATAATAACTATTAAAAATATTCTGCAGTATACCCTTAATGTATTATTATTTTTATAATAAACATAGATATAAAAAATAAGGTTAGTTTTATAATTTTATAAGCAGTTATTGTTAAGTTCACTGATATCACTTCATTGGTTATCATCATCAATCAAGAGAGGGAGACCTCTGACATAAATGGTGCATAGGTGTCTTTCTCTTTTTGTTACACTGCCCAGTGTTGCCTAATTACATCCTCCTCTCACACATTCTGAAGCCTGTCTGTCTCACTCATCGGTTTCAGTTCAGTACATTTAGAATTACCAATAGATAAACTTACAACAGAATCAATGTTTTTTGATAAACAGAAATACATTATATAAATGATTATATGATTTTCAGAACCTTTGGTTCTCAGAATCTCACACTATACTCGCTTGGACACACAGTTTGTGATGTTTATGGGAAGTAAATACAGAGATGTACTAATTGGATACGAAAATGATTATGTGTTGTTTTCACTCGCTGATGCTTTGATTCACCTTGATTTTAACCCCATTTCCAGAAGAGTTGGCATTTTTCATAAAATGCAATAAAATTCCAGGCCTTATTCTGCATATGCTACATCAGTGTGGCTTGTAGACACAAAGTGCATGTGCTTGACTGGCCTTCCACCAGTCCAGATCTGTTTCCATGTTCATGAAGGGGAGAATCAGACAACGGCCATCATCATGTGTTGAGCAGCTGAAGTCTTAAATCAAGCAAGAATGGGCAAAAATTCAACTTGCATAGCTACAACAATTAGTCTCCTTAGTTCCTAATGATTAATCAGTGAAATTAAAAGGAAAGGTGGTGGAACACATCACAACAATCAAAAGGAATGATAGTATAGTCTAATTTCCAGAAAAGTTGGGATTTTTCATAAAATGCAATAAAAACAAGAATGTGTGATTTTTTAACGTCCTTAAACTTTTATTTAACTCATAACAATTTTAAGAAAATATTTCCAATGTTTCCAATGATCAGTTCAAATATATTTTGTATTCATATAAATATTTAGAATTGGGTGTCTGCAACACATTAAAAAAGTTGGGACAGCAGCATGCAAACAGCCCACAAAATGGTGAGCCCCCAAGTAGAACATGCACAGAGGTCGTTTGCTGTGATTAGAGGTAAAAATAGTGTGAGAGAGAGAGAAACATACAATGATAGTTGCTCTTGACCTGGCACTCACTTTGACCTTAACCCATTCACACTTACTTACATAGACACCCACACATCACACACAGCAACCTTGCTGAAAATAATAAATAATATTCTTAATCTTATATTCATAGACTGCAGTCTCATTTTGAGCCATCATAAGTCATAATTAGCACCCTAATGTGCAGGAACTGATGTGCTTATAGAGAAGCAGAATGAGAGCCTGTGGGAAAGAGTGGCCGATCGATAGTGTGTGATGGTCTTGTCGATAATGAAAACTGGGCTATGGGGGAAGCCATGTTGGATCTCAGCAGGTGTCTTTGGGCTGATTAGTAGCACTGTTTGATCTATAAGGGCTTGTGTGTGTGTGTGTGTGTGTGTGTGTGTGTGTGTGTGTGTGTTCGGGCCAATGCGAAAAAGTAAAGATAGAAAAGGGGCCAAGCACTTTCTCATCTGAGGCTTTTCTATTCATCTCCGTTAAAATAGGCCGCTTAAAGAGATTAGGATTCAGGCAAACTCTTTTTGTTGCATGTATTGCCACACACACACACACACACACACACAAGTAGTCAATGCAAGGACACACACGTACAAAACACAAATGCATCTCTGAGGACTGATTGGACAGGTGGTTCCATTAATACTACTGTGCAATGCAGCTTCTAGCTTGCAGTCAAACACACATGCACACACACACACACACACACACACACACACACACACACACACACACACACACACACATGAATTCACTAAAGCCCTGTCAAGGTTATTTCAAGTACACAACCGTCTCCACCCATCAAAGTGAACAGCACATTCTATTAAATTAACCTGAGTGGATGTGATGGTAGTGTAGGGAACATTCACGGTCATAACTTTTAATTTTCCCTCCAAATTCAATCAATTACTTTGTCCAGCGTGGTCACTGAAAAATCTCTCATATCCAGCTTCGTTATACTTGTCATGAGAGCGACGAGCATTTCTTTTTGAATTTCCCAGCCCACAGATCTGCGTGCACACACACACACACACACACACACACACACATTTGTTTTTATAAAATGCTGGGGCATTTATATATAATGTGGTCATCTGACAGGACCTGGATGGGTCAGCTAATTGTAATGAAGCAGTCAGGGGATAAAATCACCATTGTTCTTAAAGAACAGAAAGGGCGAGAGGGGAGAGAACAATTATGTAGAACTTCTGGTGGTTGTGAAAAGGGCCCCAGTTGGGCTGTGATGCTAGATTTCAACCGCAGCCAAGCTCTTGCACATTTTCCCCCCGATAATGTCAGTTTTTCTGAGTGTTTGAATGATGATCTACAGGACTCTATTTGTCTCAGTTAAGTAGACATATGTACAGTTCACTTTGAAGTAAAGGGCAAGGTCGCCCCTACATCTTTGAATCATAAACATGTTCTTTTGCTATATGTAGCTTTAATCTGCTGCCATCTTGGTCTCAAATGTTTTGTTACTCCCTGTCTTTAGTAGAGAAAATGATGAAACTGAGAGCAAAACAAAACATTATCTGCTTAAATTAAAGGCAGCTGGACCTGACAGTGATCCTTACAACTTACCAAAGAACAAGTGGCACATGGATACTGGCATACGGCTAGTTATTGCACAAACATTAATATTGTTTGTGCAGGTTAAACACTGCCAAAGAATAAAACCTTGGATAGCTACAAAGATGACAGGGACAGTTTTAACAGCCCATTTTACATGTATGGCAAGACTTGGAGAGTCATTGGCACATACAGCAACATTGATGTTTTCAGCCATGCAAGATGATCCACTTGGTGCCTCTTTCTGCAGGGTCATTTTCAGTCAACGCAAATGAAGAAACTGTTTACTTTAGCATTCTGCAGTTTGAAAGGACATCACTCCAGTTTCTTGTGCAGCAAATCACACAACAACTCTTTCCCATTTAATTGTGTTTGTGTGTGTGTGTGTGTGTGTGTGTGTCTTTCAGCGTTTGAGCTGAGCACTAACACTACTACTCAGACTCAGCAGTCTTTCTGCCACTCAGTGGGTGTAATTGCTGTGACCTCCGCCTACACCATAACCTCTTTTGTAAGTCCATCCTCCACTATACAAGTAATCAGTAGTCTTCAGATTTTACAGCATTCAGAGCACAGTAATAACCCTCTTGGCAAACACAAAAGGTGGCACGCAGACTGGCTAAAGGAGATGGTGGCTGTTCACTCCTGTGTGGCCAAAGCCAGTCTTTCTAGTGGTTCTTTGGTTCTGCTTAAGTGGGCTGTAAAGAGCTTGATAATACGGCACACCTGTGTGTAAGTGGAGTCCTCCGGGGAGCTGATCTGAAGATTTGGATTGTATATGGGTGTGTGTAAAAAAAAGACAGAACCCTAGACTTGGAAAGTGTTTTTGCCTGTCAGTTTAAATAACACCATGTGGCTTTTATGAAGTGCACTTTACAAAGTTACTACCATTTTGCTGATGATTGTCATTTTGTTTGTTCATTTTAGGTTTTCTCTGGTCTAAGTCAGCAAAATATCCTGAAAACAAATGCACATGTGCAAAAAGCTGTTATCAAACTAAGTCACAGATAACAGGGTGATTGCATGGTACCCAGTTGCTACTGCAAATGCTAATGCAATTTTTATTGCAAGTGGATGTTAGATTGTTACTGTAGATTGCAATGCAATTGCTACTATAAAACTAATGCTAATAAAGCTACTGGTAATGTAAATCCTGCTGTAAATGGTAGTTAGACTGCTACCCTAAATGCTATTGTAAATGCCAAAACAATTGCTTCTGCAAAGGTTATGCAATAACAATAGATTACTACTATAACTTGTAGTTCGATTTTTAATGTGAAAGGTATTTAGACTTCTACTGTAAATGCTGAAACAATTGCTATGGTAGAGATAGTGCTGCTGTAAAGGGTAGTTAAATTGCTACTATAAGTGGTAGTTAGATTGCTACTATAAGTGGTAGTTAGATTGCTATTATAAGTGGTAGTTAGATTGCTACTATTAGTGGTAGTTAGATTGCTACTAAAAAGGCCAATACAAATGCAACTGCAAAGGGAATGTAATTACTACTGTAAATGGTAGTTAAATTGCTACTTTAATTGGTAGTTACATTGCTGCTGTAAATGGTAGTTAGATTTATACTGTAAAAGCTGATGTAAATTATAGTTAGATTTATACTGTAAAAGCTGATGTAAATGCCAAAATAATTGCTACTATAAAGGTAATACCTGCTGTAAATAGTAACTGAATACTATAATTGGTAGTTACATTGCTGCTGTAAATGGTAGTTAGATTTATACTGTAAAAGCTGATGTAAATTATAGTTAGATTTATACTGTAAAAGCTGATGTAAATGCCAAAATAATTGCTACTATAAAGGTAATACCTGCTGTAAATAGTAACTGAATACTATAATTGGTAGTTAGATTGCTACTGTCAGTGGAAATGACATTGCTGCTGTAAATAGTAGTTACGTTTTAAACCTTAACCCAGCCTTAAACTTTGCAGCCAAAAAAATTGTTTATGCCTTTTAGTTTAAAAAATAACATCATGTGGCTTTTATCAAGAGAACTTTACAAAATAAGGACCATTTTTTGATCTTGTAGGTTTTCTATTGGTTTCCTAGTCAAGCAAATGTTCTGAAAACACACACACACACACTCCTGAAAGGTTGTTAGCAAACCAAGTCACGAGCAACAGGATGATGGCGCGGTACCCCGGCCCCGTCTTTTTTTTTCAGACGATTAATTTATGAAGGGAAATGAAAAACAACAGAACGGCCCCGTTGGCCCCCACATGACTGATATCAAAGTTTTTTTCCTTGTTTTTTTTTTTTTTCCTTCTCTTCTTGGCCCTCCAGATGAAGAGGGGACAATAAAGAAGGATGGATGGAGGAGGAAGGGCCCGCTGAACATGGTGGCCCTGAGCAGTCAGGCAGAAAGGAGGGATAACACTCATCTATTCTGTGCCAGAAAGGAAGGATGACGCTCATTCATTTCCCTGTGGACGGAGGTGTAGGGAGTCATAATGAAATCATAATGGAGAATGACACTATGGTGGACGGGGGGATGCAACTTTCATACTGGTGCTGAAAGGAAACACTATTTTATGTTTCGAGTGTGTGTATGTGTTGGGGGGAGGGGGTGTCAGAGACGGGGAGAGAGAGAGAGAGAGAGAGAGAGCAGAAAATATAGAGTGTGGCCTTTGTTCCAAGTGAAGATATTTTTGCTTGACATTATAAGGCCTAGACCACACGGGCGTTCAAATCTTTATTTTAGATTAGTGAATGTGCATTAGTGAATGTGCATTGAGCGACGTAGGTGCTTTGCAGTGATGTTTAATGGATTTCAATATGACGTTCCATTTGTGTTCGTTTCCTTCTGTGGGGGGCGGTAATCATGAAGTCCACATGTTCTTTTATCTTGTGGGGTTTGAAGTTCATCTCTCACTGTATTAGTGAAATATGGATCAGTGTCTTTATTAGACCTGAACCTTGGCGTTGTTGTGTCCTGATGCGGCAAAAATGTCATCACCACTACTGGGTTCACACTCTGACTGAGGAATCATGGGAAGGATACAGTCCTCCAGAGCACTAACGAACAACATGAAAATGCAATAATTACTGTTAAAAGCTAATGTCAAAGCAATTTAAAGATGCAGTTAATACTTGAAATGGGAGTTAGTTTGCCACTTTAAAAGATGCAATTGCTACTTTAAGTGGTACATTGCTACTATTAATGCTAATGCAATTGCTACTGCAAATGGTAGTTAGATTACAACTGTAAGTGGTAGTTAGATTTTTACTATTAATGCTAATGCAGTTACTTCTGCAAATGGTAATTTTGTTGCTTCTGTTAGTTGTAATTCAATTGCTACTGTATATAGGAGTTTGATTGCTATTCCAAATGCAAATGCTGCTGTAAATGGTAGTTAGTTTGCTACAGTGAATGGCAATGCAACTGCTACTTTAAGTGGTAGTTAGATTGCTACTATAAATGCTAATGCAATAATTACTGTAAAAGGTATTTAGATTGATACTGTAAGTGGTAGTTAGATTGCTACTATAAATGTTAATGCAGTTACTACTGCAAATGGTAGTTAGATATCGATTGTAAATAGTAGTAAAAAGCTTACTGTAAAAGGTAGTTTGCTATTGTAAAAGCTACTGCTTACAGTAAATGTTAATGCATACGATAAAGCAATTATCAGTGCAGGGGGTATTACAAATACTAATGCCTCTGTATTGGCAGAGAGATGGATAAGGTGCCCCACTCTCTTCCTTTACTTCAACACTTGCAAGACCTTTGCAAGGTCTCATGGCAATACTGCACAGATTGAAACCATGTGAAGCCGTCCCATACACATCAAAACACATATTTCACTTTTAAGAATAAGCATTTAGATGAAATATCTTTATGACTTGTGCTATGCACTAGTATTTTGTTTTCTTATTTCCTTTCATTCCCTGCTTACAGCTTAGTACACCACAGAACTAGAAAGCTCTCTGTCTTCTGCTTTGCATTTGTGCTCATGTGTAAAGACAGAAAGCTGAAGTGAACTGTGATCTGTGTCCACAAATCTGTCCCTCTGGATTTCAGACACTGACATGTTTGCATAAGCTTGTGAATGGTCCAGATAAAGCTCAGTAAGGCTGCGTGAACATTTACTCTATTTACGTTTGGTGCCCTTTGGACAGCGATGACATTTGCTGTTTCCATCTTGATCTCCAGAACCAACGCAACGCAAATCAGAACATTTTAATAAGAATAAAAGTGCTCACTGAGGAGAGTCTGTGATTTTCATTCTGGTAGAGAGAGAGAGAGAGAGAGAGAGAGAGAGAGAGAGACTCAGTTATAAATAATACATTCAGAATTACAGTATATGTCCTCTCTCTCCATCCCTACACACATCTCCTCCCCCCCTTCCTCACTCTTTCTCCTCATCCCATGCGTAAAAAGCATCCATATTTAGGTGAGTGCTGGTGTGGGACCTTGTGGAACCTTTCAGGTCTTTTTGAGCCAGAGGAAGAAGTTTCCAAACAGTTTGAGGTGCAGGTTCTTTGCGTCATCTGTCCCAGAATTCAGTTCAGGGTGAGAAGTCCAGTCAGTATAATCTGCTTTGGCCAATTTGCCCTTGGCTGGAATGAAGAAAAAAAATCCTTCTTTGCTAAATAACTTGGTCTGTATAATGATGTATGTTTTAATCAGTGTTGTGCAGGCGTAGCAATTGAACTAGGCACGAATTGCCCCCTAAAGGCTCATTTATGCTCATTGTTACATATGTATACTGATACAGACGGAGCCTTCTGTCCATACTCTGCATTTATTTCATCCATGTTTGTGCACGTTTTCTAGACGTTGCTGGCATTGTCCACACAGGCATTCAAGTCTTGGATAAGTTAATGTGCTCTGAGCAACATTCCATTTACTTTTCCAGCTTTTTGTTGCCCTGTACTAACTTTTTTGTGACTTGCTGCAATCAAATTCTAAATGATTTTTTCATGTTATTGTAATATGTTTCACTTTCAACATTTGATTTTTTCTGTGTTCTATTGTGAATAAAATATGGGTTTATATGAGCAAATTTTGCTCTTTTTTTACATTTTACACAGATGTTTTTTTCTACAATTTTTTTGGAACTGGTGTTGTAAAATCAATTGTGGAATAAACACAGACTTCACAACTCAATCTGATCGCCTAATTGGTCAATGCATCAATACAAATCGATTCATCGTTACACCCCTAGTATGTGTGAAGTGATGGTTGCAACATTTAAAATGGATGCATATATTTTTTGTACATAAATGAAGCATAAATGATGCCTAGGGCCTTCTCACAGTAATGTCCTTGCCCTAAACTTCCCTTGACTGGTCGACTACACGAGAGGTGAGTAGAAAATGTATGAATTCCAGTCTTTCGCGCAACCATATGTGCACTCTCTTTGTTTCCACTTTGCTATCGTTCTCAGTCACACTCGCATGGGCTGCATAATTCAGAGGGTGATATTAAATCAGCCTGCAGGAGAAGGTGACAGTGGAGCTGTTGCTCTAAGGGCTTTTTCACCTCTCCAAGATGTGGTGAGGCTAAAAGCTACTTTGATGCACGCTTGTCGACTGTGTCAACATCTCATTTCATATTCTGCTCTGGAGAGACCGCAGGGGGCTGGCGAGAAGCGCTAACCGCAATGAAATGTTTAAATGCAGCAGCCGTGGTACTGTAGTGGCAGTAACTGAAGAGAACACTGTGCTGGTTTAGATCGCAATAGTGGAGCGTTAGTAGATATCACTGTTGCAACAGAAATGCAAACAGCATCAGTACCAGCGTTCATGTACTACTAGGACCTTTGTGGCGGCTGATGGGTACCTCGTTGCCAGTACGTGTAATAGCAGATAAACTAACAGCAATTCAAAAGCCATAAACAAGGAACATGTACAAGCAGCATAGTACAGACTGTACAGTAAGTCTCTTATCCAGTCCTCTTTCCAGCTTTTTGTCCAGTCCTCCATCCAGCCTTTTGTCCAGTCCTCTGTCCAGCCTTTTATCTAGTCCTCTATCCAGCTATTTGTCCAGTTCTCTATACCAGCCTTTAGTACAGTCCTCTATCCAGCATTTTGTCCAGTCCTCTGTCCGGTCTAATTTTTAGTCACCTTTCCAGCTTTTTGTCCAGTCCTCTATCCAGCATTTTGTCCAGTCCTCTGTCCAGCCTTTTATCCAGTCCTCTATCCAGCATTTTGTCCAGTTCTCTATACCAGCCTTTAGTCCAGTCCTGTATCCAGCATTTTGTCCAGTCCTCTGTCCAGCCTTTTATCCAGTCCTCTATCCAGCTATTTGTCCAGTTCTCTATACCAGCCTTTAGTCCAGTCCTGTATCCAGCATTTTGTCCAGTCCTCGGTCTTATTTTTAATCACCTTTCCAGTCCTCAGTCCAGCCCATTATCCAGTTTCATGTTCTTTCTTGGGTCCAGTCATCCATTCACCCTCCTTTTACCTCCCTGTTTTTCCATGTCCCAGTCCCTCCTCTGTCCCAAATCCCACTGACAATTTGACACTTCACTTTTGCCATTTCTCAGGACCTCCACTTTGGGTAGAAGATTCTTTCATAATGTCTCTGTCTCAGCTCTGCCTCTTTGTGTGTTCTCACCATGTGTTTGTCTTTTCTGTTTTTGTTTGTTTGTTTGTTTCATGTGTTTGGGTTCCTTGTCCTCACCCAACCCCATTAGTATTTTCACCTGTGTATAGTTTTTTTAATCATCCTGCACATGTTTAATTAATTTGGCTTTAAAATTAATTTGGCTGCTCTTTCTATTATTTATTCTCACCACTTTGTTTCGGTTCACATTTCCTCCTACAGTTTCAAGGTTAGAGACACAAAATTCACCACAGACCTCCAGGACATTGAGAACAAGAGGAATATTGTTTCTATAACTGAAATTCCAAGCCATTACCAAATAATCTGTATTTTCAGAGAGATGTTTTTGAATGGCAGAATGTTCTGCAGCTGGCAGTTAGCGAGCTCTCTGCCAGCAACGATTCACCCCTCACTAATTCCAACATCACTCCCCACCCACACACACAGAGAGGACATTCCACAAAATAAAAATCCTAATATTACAAAAGTCCTAATATGACAAAATAAAAGTCGTAATATGATTTAAAAAATAAGTCATAATATTACAAAATAAAAGTTAGAATTTTCCAAAAAAGAGTCCTAACATGACCAAAATAAAGTTGTAGTGTATTTCAGAACCCTTCATGGAATTAAAGGAACATTCAGCATTATGTATGTATTTAATGTACGTACACCTAAAATGAATATTCTGATTTGTGTTCATACAGTACTTTATATAAAAAGTACATTTTATGCTCGCTCTCTGATTCAACATTCCCCTATCCTCCTCCTGTAGGTCCATTGCATGGCAGATATGAGGGTTTTTCCTGTTCCCAGCACACAGAATGCAACTAATCAGCTCATTAACAATCAGTCACTGAACTGAAGTGAGTGTACTAAAGCAGGGGACACTCTACAATGTGTAAGGCAGAGGGAGCTTCAGGACCAGGTTTGGGAAACACTGCTGTAAGGTAATACACTTAACATACTTTCAGCAGTTCAAATTTACATGCAACCCTTTACACTTTATTACTTTGTTACATGCTCTTTCTCTATATATACATTGCTCAGTCATAACTATAACACCACTGACTGGTAAAGTGAATAACACTGACAATCTTGTCTATTTAACTACAATGACACATGTTAGGGGGTTAAGATATATCAGGCAGCAAGTGAACAATCAGTTCTTTAAGTTAACGTGCTGGAAGCAGGAAAATGGATGAACATAAGGATCTGAGCCACTTTGACAAGGGCCTGACTAGATATGTAGATTGATGACTAGACGACTGAGTCAGAGCATCTCCAAAACAGCAGGTTTTGTGGAGTGTTCTAGCTGTGCAGTAGTAAGCTGTGCAAGCTACTGTGGTTTAAAAGGTGAATGCTGACTCTGATAGAAAGGGGTCAGAACACAATCACACAGTCAGAGCTGTTTGAGCAGCATGAAGGACCTTCTCAATATTAGGCAGGTGGTGTTAATGTTCTAGCCGATCTGTGTATAACCACACACACACCTACATTTGAACACATCAGAAAGACTCCTGCAGAGTTTAGCAAACACAGTGATAAAGTAATACAACAAAAAAAGCGCTCATCTGCTTGATCTGCATGAAACCAGGGAAATGTAAATGAGAGTTGAAAAAGTGAAATGAAGTGGCGAATTTCCAAATAGAAGAATTAATTATTGTCAGCTGCCCCAGAGGCCTGCGTGAATCTGTTTTGGAAAGCGCCATCGGCCAGCAGACCTCAGGTGGCAAAGGAGGATGAAAAAAAAGAGAGAAAAACTTGCATTTTCACATATAGTGCTGCAAAGTAATGCTGTCTGCGCCCATCTGGCCAACGTTCTGTTTCCCTACGCTGAGATGAGAGCAAGGTCGAACGTGAAACAAAAGAGTGCGATTTCAAACGGCAGAAACATAATGGGAAAAGGAGAATCTATTTTTCCCCACAGGAAAACTCTTTGTAAGCAATAGTACATGGTTTAGTCTGAAAAAAAGCAATCTGTTTGGCTGTTTATTCTATTTCTGTGATATTTTAATGAATTGGACAAGTACGTCTCTTTTTTTCTTTTTTAAGCAGCAGCAATAATGACAAATGTTGGCCAATGACGTATCAACTACATTAACATGCTTATATTGGTCTGAGGGAGTTCTTAGTTAGGCTTCCCCAGCCCTAACTACTCTTACGCCACCAGCCCTTTTTTTTTCTTTCCATAAATAGATGTCAGCAAGAAGTGAGTGATCCAGGTTGTGCTGATTTTGCAGAAGGTTGTCTTCACATCTAAAAGTCCAGACCCAGACCACAACCAAGATTTCATGATTTATGATATTTCATTGAATACTTTTGGTCATGTTAGCTGAAAGTGACTTTTTGTCATTGTGAACACACTTAAGCCCCATAGTGAAATGTGACTTCTTCATTTAACTCATCACACGTGCACACGTGGAGCAGCAGGCAGCTATCGGCAGCGTAGTGGGACGTAACCTTGTTCAAGGGTACCTCAGTGGTGGGCTTGAACCTTTAGTTCACAAGGGCAAGGTCCTAACCACTAGGCCACCACTGCCCAGTTGTGCCTGGTTGTGCATTCACCTATAACCTGCCCTCCTCACCTACATGGTCTGCATCTTACCGTACTTGATGTCTGTTGTGAATTTTCCTTTGGATAGAGAAATATGAATGAACAGATTATATTTGATGCCACAATACTAATAATACCATTGCATCTTCTCAAACCCTTGGAAAACAAGTTACATTTCAGCATTTGTATGTGATTTTCAAGCTAACTAACAAAAAAAATAGAGAAAAAATTGGTTGGAGAAAAAAGCTTGCAACTGAAGGGTTGCTGGTCCAAGCCCCAGAATTGTCAGGGAATATGTGTAAGTGAGTAAACAGCACTTTCCCCATCCCACATCCATGGCTGAAGTGATCTTGGGCAAAGCATGTAATCCCCTAGTTGCTCCTGCTCTACGCTGCACCTGCTCCTGCTCCTAGTCCTGGTGTGTATATTCATGGATGTAATGGACGGGTTAAATGCAGAGAACAAATACTTTGCTTGATGTGTGAGTGCACAATATTTATTCTAGTAGTATGCAGTTTGGGATGCAGCTTTATCTCTTCCACTCTCCATGTGCTACCACAACTCATTTAACTTCTTTTACAGTTAATTTCCTTTTTCTTTGTTTGGGTGATGATGGCCTGCCTCAACCTTGTATATTTGGTCTGAGAGTGTGAACCATCCAAAAAAATGTTCACACTGCAGACGAACCAAACCATGCTTCAGTTTCTTTCTTTCAGACCATCTCGAGGCAGAACAAATTTTAGTCCATTGGTCAGGACTGTGACCTGAGGCATCTTTCACACCTGCTATTTTGATTTGGACCAAACATCCAGACCAAACAATGTAAGTCTGAAAGCCCCCTAAAAGAATAGAAACTCCACTGGGTTTACACTCACCCTGTATCATGCGCTCATTGGCTGAAGCTTGTTGCCACACTCACTACCAGCCCTGACCATGTTAAAATAACACTTTTCACACACTACAGGATTTTGACTCCCAGACAGGTTCGGATATTTATCCTCCTTGATATCTTTCGGGTGTCTGTGAGGCACTGGCAAGTCTCAGCGATCAAGAGCTGATTGCAAGCCCCCAGTTGACACCAATTTCCCTAAGTCTCTGTGAGCAAGTGGAATGTCAGGGCTAAGATTGGTAGTTTGAACTTAACTTGTGGTACAATGATACCATCACATTGATAGCATTTGTGCCTTGAATGTTACAGTTTTTCTAACAATGTACAGGAAGAAATGTCAAAATTGTTGTCTCTGGTAATTGATACAGTTTAGATGTGGCAGATAGAGGTTAAGTTGAAATGCCTTTAAAAACAATAAAGGAAAGCTTTTAGAAAAGTCCTCTGAGACCATAACACAGCAAATTGCACCTCCGTATTCATTCCATCTCTATTAAGTTTAAATGGTTATAATATCAATGTATAGGTTAAAATTATGCTAATATGTAATAGCTCTGCATTTAATGTTCCTGCATTCACTCCAAATACTACTGTATAATACATGATCTAAAGTAAGCTTTGTGTTTTAAATCTCTTTGATCCAGTAGTGTTTTCAATAAATTCTACATAGGCATAGTGTGGATTAAGGAAATGCAGGCCTTGAGGAATGAATGTGCTTACAACGGTTCAGTATGTTCACTTGTAATCCTAGCAGGAATAGACTGTATAGTCTGCATGTGTGTGTCTCTGTGTGTGGGCATAATGTCATGCGTGCTCACTAAATTCATATCCACATGTCCATTGTCCAGCACAAAGATTTGGTCTGGCCAAAACGTGGTCTTTTCTTGGACGCTTGATTGGCACGGATGGACGATTCCAAAGCAGAGAAAGGTCATGCTACCTCAGGCAGTCAAGCTGTTTATACACACACACACACACACATACACACTTTTCATAATCACACATACATTTATATGGGGCAGAATTGATTTTAACTGTTACGTCGATAAACTATTAGTACATATTCCATTCATCCAAAGCACCAAGCCGTCTTTATTATACACAGGTGTTCAGCTTTGAAACACTCATGCCCTACATTCAGTAGCATCATAATTATTGGTGTAAATCAATGCATCATTCCAACTCAAATTACAATGTGTAGAATTCATAATTACTCACCGTTCAACAGTTGTGCTCCAATCCAACTCAACACACAAGAATAGAACAAATTCTGTCCATGGAACACATGGGGTTCAGTTATCAGTTCGAGAACCACTGATATCAACAACAGAAGTGATGCGTCAAGCGACAAGTATTTCTTTCTTTTTTAAGTCATTTTGTTGTTACGCAGCTGTACAATTTTTGTTATCTGCCCCACAGACGTGAGGTACAGTGATACACTCATGTTTAAAACTGACTAAAATCAGATGTTTGAATTAATTATGCTTAAGAAAGCAGAGTGTGACACCTGCTTACACGTCATCTATACTGACACAGGAATCTGAATTTGTTTTGTCAGTGTAACTGTTATCACAGTTCTGCTCTTTGCCTGGGGAAACATTTACAGGCAGAGCCAAGCAGGGAACGAGGGCAGTTGCCCTGAGCTGCGCCCTTGAGAGTGGCCCACGGGCACATGTGATTTCCAATGTTTAAAGTAGATAAATAATAGCAAGATGCACATACACTGGTTTCCTTGTCAAAGTGACTCAGATGCTTACACTTGCCCATTTGTCTTGTTTCCAGCACATTAACTGCAAGAACTGACAGTTCACTTACCTTCTAATATATCTCACCCCCTTGACAGGTGCCATTGTAGTGAAATACATAGAGAGTCAATGTTATTCACTTTTTCGAGTCTTAGGAATGCTGCCTATAAATAACATAATAGCTAAGCTACTTCATTCTCCTAGGTTTTCCCTCTTTTATTTATTTATTTATTTATTTTCCTCATCAAAATTCTGCAGTAAGGATGAATACCAACTCTTCACATACCAAAAGCCATATTACAACATTCCTGTCAATAAGTAAGAGATTTCTAAAGGTTAAAACTGCTGACCAGCCCCATCCTAGTAGCTTTACTTTTCACATGAACTTAGCTTGCAGCCTCACCAGTACAACAGTGCTTTTGAATGAGTGGAGAATTTGATTTGTGAAAGAATGCACCTGGGCACCTTGCCTATGCCCTCCTTCTCCATTCTTCTTCTATAGCTTTACCCAAACATCAAAACCGCCTTTGATTCCCCTCCTTCGAGACCCTGTTGATCTATCTCTTCTCTCCCTGGCTCCTCCTTATTCCTCTCTCTGAAAGAATACCAACAGTCGATCAAAGGCACTCGGGCAGGGCCAAGAATGAAGTTAGCCAATTTGTGCATTCTCTATTGTCAGCACAGGACAGGTCAGAAAGGTCATCTATGTAGTGAGTTTCTCAAAATGACTAATCTATGTTCAACTCAGAATCATATTCATTAGGTGTTGATTGAACATACCAAGGACATTTGCTTTGCTTTAGCTGATCAGGATATATGACATAATTTCATTTAGAAAGTTGATTAGAAGTTAAAGGTCTAGTGGTGGACATCCCGAAATACCATAGGAATAATCAGAGATCCATCAGAGGATCTACATTGTTTTGGCAACTTAAAATATGTATGTATGAGGTCTTTTAGAAGATATAAGTTTGAGGTAATTCAGAAGATTTGCTGGAGATCACTCTAGGATGTATGTTTGAGATCATTGAGATGATGTAATTTGACTTTGAGGTCATTCAGAGCATGAACATTTTATTTAGGGAATATAAGTTTGCTCCCATTTAGATGATGCATGTTTAATATCATTTAGAAGGATGACATGCTCTTAAGACAGTGATTGTATTGTAAGTCTATCAGATATTACAACTGACTGTTACAACACTGACCGTGTCAGATAAAAAAAGCAAGTATGAGGGAAAAAAACACTGAGAGGAACCAAGATTTAAAAGAAAAAACTTCATAAGAGTATAAGGAAGAAGGAGCCGAATCTCAAAAGGAAAACCCAAACTCCTCAGGGCTGCACAAGATTGTGTAGGTATTATTTACACCCTAAATCCGAGACCAGATCTTTTAAAAGACCAAATGATGTTTTAATGGTGAAACACCACTGGTATTGCAGAGTAGTCCAAGATAAGGCCTATGGAGCTATTCCCATTACCAAGAAAGCAATCTTAATGGTAATGTTGTAAAATCTTGTTGCAAGATTGTCGTCTAAGCTGCTCTCCTGTTTAAGAGCATTGTTAGCATCAATTATAAGTTATGTATGTTCCTTTCTTCTCCTGAAATGTCCAAAATCTTCATTTTGGACATTAAATATTTTTGCATTGATTTGCATTTGAAGATGCTAAATGTGTGGAGCATTTAGAACTTTTTAAATCCAGGTGTAAATGTTTGGAAAATGTCACAATGAAACACTGCAACATGTTTAAACTTTTTACAACGTTAACATTTTATCCTCAAATTTTCCAAAGTTGAACCATGTATTCATGCTACTTCTGTCTTGATGATGTGTCTATGACCTTCTGATCTGAAGTTATTAAGCTTAAAATGCAAGTGTACAACTAGACAGGAATTTGTCAAATTCTCCCTGGTCTTACATTATATTAAATAAAACTATGAACGGTTTATTCTATGACTTTGAAATTGTACATATTAAGCTTTAAAGACAACTATACAAAACTAGGCGGAAATGACCAAATCCACCTTCGTTCAGAAAGGGGTTAATGGCCACACCAAGAAAAAAGGAATTTAAATTAACCCTTTATTTTCTTAGTGGTGCAGTAGTTAGCTAGTTAGCTAGCTAGTTAACTAGTCGCCTTGCAGCGAGAAGGTCCCGGGATTGATCTCCAGGTTGGCCACTGGTGCCTTTCTGTGCAGAGTTTGCAAGCTCTCCCCATGTTCATGTGGGTTTCCTCCCACTCTCCTGGTTTCCTCCCACTGTCCAAAGGCTGCAGTAGGTTGATTGGATACTCTGAAAAAAAATTGCCCGTAGGTGTGAATGTGTGTATGAATGGTTGTCTGTCTATGTGTTCCCCAGCTGTTGACTGGCCTCCTGTCCTGGGTGTACCCCGCCTTAGGGCTGCAGTCAGCTGGGATTGGCTCCAGCTTCCCTGTGACTCAGTAATGGAAGAAGCAGTTTAGAAAATGGATGGATGCATGGATGGATTCTCTTGAATCTCTTAAATCCATAAAACATCCTTAAATGTGTGTTAGTGCAGCAGAACGACATGTAACTAGCAGGACCTTTTCTTCTTCTAGTGAGGAAACATGCTGAAAAGGTCTACTAATTGAAGACACAGTGAAATCCAGTGGAATTGTTTACCATAACTGGCCCAACACCAAGTGGCAGTGATGGAGCGATCAGGTTGAGTTGAGTTTAGTGAATGTTTCAGTAAGATATATGGACTCAAAATGCACTTGAATTGACCAGAGCATTGGTTCTTGGGGATGGAGATGGCCTCATAGGACTACCCTGCAATTCTAAAACCTCACTTAGTCTTTTAAGTTATCTGGGTTTTGGATTTACAAGAAGTGTAAATTCGGTATAAATTTGATGTACATTTGATGTGAGAAGATTCTGCAAAGAATTATTGCATGGTATAGTACATGCACAGGCCATGTTATTGCTTTCCAAACACTAATTTCCATCAGTTAAGTTACAGCCCTGTACAATGTTTTGGTGAGTAAGAATTTAATTCATTAATACCACTCTCTCTTCATCACTGAACTATTTGTCACTTTATTTATGCTGTAAACAATGTTATTTTCCTTTCAAGTGGCTTTACAACCATCACAAGTGCACAGTTAGTGGGCAGGGCTACACATATTTTACATGGCATGCTGCAGTCAATTCAGTGTTAAACTAGGCCGCACTGCGAGTGCATGCTGCAGTATCATTTAGGTGCCCTGAGGCTGTGAAACCTAAACATTTGGATTTGAAGGTTGGATAAGTAAGTTCAGACAGAAGCATTCAGATCATAAAGTGCAAAGTCTGACAAACAGGGGATCAATGTTAATATTCAATGTTAAAAATCAATTAGCCAGTTGACTGCTGATTGGGTCTCTGGGCAGTGGTGGCCTAGTGGTTAGGACATTGCCCTTGTGAACTGAAGAGTGCAGATTCACGTCCTGGCCCGGGCAATACTGAGGTACCCTCTGAGCTACACTGCTCCCAGGGTGCTGCAATCCATGTGTGCACGTGTGATTGGTTTAATGCAGAAGCCACATCTCGTTGTGGTGCTTTACTCCCTTCGCTTTATATACAGCATATTAGATATAAAGCATATAAAAAAACTATTAGACACACATATGTTGCTGGTGCACCTTGGTCAGTTAGTGAATAAAGCTCATATTTGTCAAGCAAAACCTGTCTGGCCATTCACCAGTGGTCAGTATCTGACCAAAGGGTTATTTTTGACTAAGCGTTTTTGTTTTTGGCTTTTCTCAATCCAGCAGTGTCATTGACCCTTAAAAACCCCAGTAACACTGCTGTGCCAGATCAACACACATAATGATATCATGTCAGTGCTGGACTGAGAATGAATCACAGCCGAAAAAATGGTACTGGTGGTCCTAAGTTTGTACCCTTTAAACATTTTTACTGATCAGCCATAACATTTACACCAAAATGAAAAACTAAAGTGAATAATATTGAATATCTAGCTATTTCATTACAATGGCAAATTGGGAGTGAGTGGGACATATTAGCCAGCAAGTGAACAGTCAGTTCTTAAAGCTGATGTGCTGGAAGCAGGAAACATAGTTGTGTGTAAGGTTCTGAGGCCCTTTGACAAGGGCCTTACTGTGATGGCTAGACGACCGAGTCAGGAAGAATGACTGGCGAATCAGTCACAGGGTTGTAGGCACCCGAGGCTTACTGATGCATATGGGGAGTGAGGCCTAGCCTATCTGGTTCGATCTCAAAGTGAATGCTGACTCTGATAGAAAGGGGTCAGAACACACAATTCATCACAGTCAAACCTTTTTCAGCAGCATGTGGGACCTACTCACTATTATGACTTATTTGTCATTGTGAACACAGTCAAGCACCACAACAAAATTTGACCTCTGCATTTAACCCATCACACATGCACACATGGAGCAGCGGGCAGCTATCAACAGCACCTGGGGAGCAGTGGAGCGGGATGGTACCTTGCTCAAGGGAACCTCAGTGGTGCCCGGGCTGGGCCTTGAACCTGCAACTATTAGGTCCCAAAGGCAATGTCCTAACCACTAGGCCACCACTGCCCTCGGCAGGTGGTGTAAATGCTATGGCTGATCTGTGTAAGGTTCACCTGCATTTCAGGTGTTTTTAATAAAGTGGCCAGTGAGTGCAGAGCTTGTATTTAAGAAAATAAGTGACTGCATGCTAAAATTATGTAAAGCATGCCTTTACAAATCTCTGGTTGTTGCATTAAGTCGCACTACTTTGTCTTTGACTCAACACTGCTGTGATTTCTAGCCAATTTAGGACAGTACACTATATTAAACATTTATGCAAAATCATAAAATCCCTTGCTAATAGCATCCTAACAAGTCTTTAATTTTCCAATCTTATATCCAGTTTATTAAAACGTATCTGTAGGGACCAGAAAAAAAAGCTCAAGCATTTAGTTGGAAACAAAGCGAACACGCTCTGGGTTTTATGCAACAAAATAAACGAGTAACTGCAAAGGAAACGTGAATCCATCTTAACAGCCTTCTGCGGCGTCAGAAAGAAAATATTGCTCAATTTAAATTTAATGACTGGTTCCATCTTTGAGCGTGGAGTGGCTGGGCCTGCTGCCGGAGTCATAATAACAGTAATGGACTGTTTTATGGAACGCCCTTCACACTGGAGAGTGTGGCCCAGACAAACAGTACATTAAGACGGGAGTTTAAGCTCTACACTCCGGCTTGTGGGGAGAATGGCAACACATCCCACACCTCCCCAAACACACACGTGTACCATCCTGATACTGATAACATTCAGTATCAAAGTATGCTCAGAATATATCGTGACATCATACTCAATAATGTAAACACTGGCCAAACAGAAAGCACATTACTAGAAAGGGTTCAAAAATCAGCCATAACATTAATACCAGTGACAGGTGAGGGGAATAACATTGGCTAGCTAGTTATTTCATTACAGTGGTGTCACGATTTGGTTGAGGGGTTTTAGGAAGTAAGTGCGAGTTGGAGTTTCTTTCTAGATTTGTTTTAAATAGACAAGCGAACACTAACAGACTAGAAAAGCACTAAACAAATACACATACTAAAAAAAACAAACGAAGATGAACGGAAAGACTAACAAAACTCACGACTAAGGCTAAATACAACATGGAATTCTAAACAGGGTCTAATGCAACATGAAGGAACATAAACGAAATAGACTCAGTCAGAGAAACATATACTAATGACGATAACCAACCAGGACTAAGACAAACACACAACCAAATAGGAACACTAAACAAGGAACACCTGACGCAGGGAGGAGAAAGGAACGATGGACAGGTGACGAGGGCGGAGACAAGGTGGAGGTAAGAACATGAGCACATGAGGAAGGTAACACGTGGGGAACCAAAAAAAACATGGACAAAAGCACATGGCTTAGGAAAACATAACAGAACCAGGAAAGACAAGACAAAACCTCACAAGTGGCATGTGTCAGGGGTTGGGAAATATTATGCACAAAGTGAACAGTCAGTTGATGTGCTGGAAGCTTATTGTGATGGCTAGACCTCAGAGCATTTCCAAAACGGCAGGTCTTGTGGAGGTATGTTCCAGGTGTGCAGTAGTTATTCCCTACCAAAAGTGATCCAAGAAAGGACAACCAGTGAATCGGCAACAGGGTCATGGGCACCCAAGGCTTATTGATGCATGTGGGGTGTGAAGGCTAGCCTGTCTTGTCTGATCCCACAGAAGAGACACTGTGGTTTTAAAAGTGAATGGCATGGCGTGTGAGCATCACGGTGTATCAGTGTAGCAACCACCCCTTACCTTTAGAGCAAGTGTCTGAGACAGAGGTCCCAGTGGGACACACAGATATTCTGATATTACCCTGTAAATAAATAAATAAATACATAAATAAACAAATACACAACTCATTCATTAAGGGTTACAAATGAATAATTCTTTGTTTTGACTGTCAGTGATTACCTATAATGAATGTTATTAAATGTATTATTAGTCCTTAATTACTATTTTCTGTGTACATATATATATCAACACATCAACAAACAAAAATATTGACTTTACATGAAGTAATACAATTTAATTATGTACAATTTTATTTGTGATGTTAAGTAATTTATTACCCATAATTAAAATATACATTTCAATATTTTGTTAATAGTTTTTGTTAATAATAGTTTTTAATAACACTCATTTTACAGGAGAAAAAAACATTCATAACTTATGATGTAAGTAAATACCTTTTTTGGGGTCACCAAAGATTTTGGAGCATTTGTTATGTTCCATTATTTGTAATTTTTTTGTACAATAAAAAGTGAATTGTTTTTTCAGATTATACAAAAAAAAAAACTAAAAAAAAGAATGACCAAAATTAAGTTTTGTTCTGACTGTGATGATTTAAATAATTACTATGTTATGTTTTACTCTAGATAAAAGAAACTAAGTAGTAATCAACATAATAACAGCTCCTGAGCACAGTAAGGCATGTGAATAGGTGTAGAAAATGGCTTTCCAGCAGTTCTGCACAATGGAAAACATGAACAATAACAGTGCTTTGAACTGATTTCAAGGTTTCATATAAATGAGATTATTACACTAACATAATTACTGCCAAAGGATAGTAAATGAAAGGCAATGTCTGTGTTGGGTGTACTGTGGAACTATACCATGTGGAGCTGGTGGACAGATCTGAATCAATTTGAACTGTTAAGATCAGAAGATTAATGAACAGATCTCTATGTGAATAAAAAATGTTTGCCAAAAAAATTAATGTACAAAATCAGCCACAGAATTTTAGTCCTAGTTGCAGCAGCAACAAGGCTAAAAACACTTGAACTCAATTATCACCTAAATAGCTCAGATCTTTTCTAAGAAAATTTATAGCCAGAACTTCCCTCCTCCCATTCAGACTTAGATCTTCAGTAAGGCACAGATAAACTTTGTGGTGTGTATAAAGACACAGTTTACCTTACTGTGAACAATAAAAAACAAACTTCACGATTATAGACATACAGCCATTTCACAGGGTATTCTCCAGGGTACTAACATGAATTGCTGAACCACATGCACCCTAATGACAGATGTTTGATGTATTTTTTTTTTTTTGATTGGAGCTATCTGGTCGACTTCCTTGGTCTTGCAGCTGCAACTGTAAACTTTAGAAGTAACATTTGGACACCATGTGAATTTGAATTGGAAATATTCCTTTAAATAATTAAACTTGATCATTAAAACCATTAAATTCCCATGTCACGTCTTCATATGAGACAATGCATGTGCCAGTTTATCAGTGTAAATATCAGCAGTTAGCGGAAGACAGAAGAGCATGTAAACACCTTGTTCATCAAATGTTCCTTTTGGAATCAAAGGTATTAATAGAGGAGTCTGCCCTTCATTCACTGCAGTAGCAGCTTCTACTCTTCTTAGAATGTTAGATAGATAGATATTGGAAAATTGCTGTGAGGATTGGATTGCATTCAGCCACAAGAGCATTAAGGTCAGGTGGTGATGTTGGATGAACTGGATCACAAACTCCTTTCCAATTCATCCTGAAGATATTGGAACACAATGAACACAGATCCACAGCCCGGTGCTGGGGGGCTTTCTACTCCTACTTCAGATGTAGTGTGGAGTAAGTAATGGTAACTAATACCTGAAGAAAAAATTACTGTATTAATCTTGGCTGATTAGTGACTAAATTGTCCAAACTTTTGGAGGAACAGCCTTTAGTTGAAGCCACACCAGACTGAATCAACCAATCACTATGATAGTATTTATAGTTTTAGGCACAAAAGATCATTTGAACACCAGTGATGCAACCTGACAACTGATTGATGAGCTGAACAAGCGAAACACTACACTATGCAAAGCTGAGGCTGTCCAGGACCTTCATTATTAACAGCCCTCCTATTGGAACAGTCCCTCAGCAGGTCTGTCAAAAATACCACCAGTTCAAACGGCAAGTGAGGACTGAGGATAAATCAGGGAAGGAGTCACCACAATCGAGTCATGATGTGGCAGCGTTTGAAGGCTTCTTCTATGGCATGTGGCACTTCCAGTGACCTTCACTCCATTCACTGAGCTGGTGTGAAATATTCTCCTGGATGCACAAATAAAGGAACAATACAGAGCTAAAGACCTGCAATGCACACTCGTTCATCCATATCTGTGTGTGTGTGTGTGTGTGTGTGTGTGTGTGTGTGTGTGTGTGTGTGTGTGTGTGTGTGTGTGTGTGTGTGTATGTGCATGTGTGTGTGTTTCTTTGATTGATAGGTGGCTCAATGCTCTTTTGAAGGATGAAAATCTGACAGAGCTGATGAAATCTCAGAGCTGATGAAATCTCTCAATGTGCAAAAGCCTTAGGCACCTGAGAAAAGTGGCCTGTGTGTTTTTCTCCAAAAAAAAAACGAATATAAGAATAAATACAAACAACATTAATAAAGACTGAGTTAAGATGTTGACTTGACAAGTCCCAGAGTTCTCCTAGTGGACGCCTAATATTAGTTGTAGTTTCCATCAAATTGTTGGTTTGGGCTCATTCATTAGATTTCAAACACATCCATGCAGTGACTGGAGACATTGTCACAGTTTGACGAGGTGGTGTTGGAAGTAAATGCAGCGGTAGTAGCTTTTAAGGGTATTTATTAAATAAATAAACAAAGAACACTATATATAAAGAAAAAAAAACCACAAAGGCGGGAGAGACATACAAAGACCAGCAATGCAAGACCAAAAACAGGAGACTAAATAGAGGGGACAAATGAGGAACACCTGACAAGGGACGTGATGGCGAGAACGAGAAACAGGTGAGAGGCGTGGTTTGGGGCGTGGCTAGGAGAACACGAAGAAAAGCAAAAACGCATGGCTACCAAAAACAAACAGGACACATAGTGAAGTATGGTGAAAGTGAATATTTGTCATTGTGAACACACTCAAGCACCACAACGGAATGCAACCTCTGCATTTAACCCATCACACATGTACACGGGGAGCAGTGTAGTGGGACGGTACCTTGCTCAAGAGTGCCTCAGTAGTGCCCGGGCCGGGACCCAAACCTGAGACCTTCAGGTCTTAAAGGCAGTGTCCTAACCTCTAGGCCACCACTGACATGGAGGAGAAATCTGGAGCCAAACCTATGTTTTTGTAACCAGCTCACACACCATCAACTACTGTTCACACACAACAACTCATCCTATATATATATATTTTTTTTTTATATATATATATAGATATATATTTAGTTAGATCATTTGAATAATAAGCATAATATGAATTAAGATTTTAATCTTTTTTTTATGTTTAAACCAACATATGAAGATCTTTGGCCACAAATTTACAGAACTAAAAGATCTTATACTTGATAATCAGTGAGAGGATCCCCAGTGCCTCCCCTTCAGCTGCTGATGCTAAAATGTAACCGAGTGTGTGAGGACCCACAGTAAGATCTGCTCTGCTCCGCTCTCCTGCTGCTGAGTGTGTGATCACGTCTTTCTCTCAGATTATTTATTTACCCACTGACTTGTCACACACCTTCACCTGCGCTCAGTTAACTCAGAGAGAGAGAGAGAGAGAAAGAGAGAAAAGGACAGATAGGGCAGACAGAGAGACAGTAAGAAAGAGGGAGAGTGAGAGAGAGAGAGAGAGAGAGAGAGAGTGAGAGAGAGAGAGAGAGAGAGAGAGAGAGAGAGAGAGAGAGAGAGAGAGAGCTCAATGGGGAAGTGAAGGGAGAAAAAGAAAGTGAGAAAGGAGAGAGTGAGGAGATGGATAGGAGAAAAGAGTAAGAAAAAAAGATTGGAGAGAGTGTGAATGAAAGAGAGAGAGATAGAGTAAGATAGCGAGAAGGAGAGAGATGAGAGAGAGAGAGAGAGAGAGAGAGACAGAAAGAGATATTCATGGTCCTTGATTGCGCTGCTGGTGTGAAGGCTGCAGATTTGAGCAGATGGGCTTTTCCAGAGGCTGCTGCACTCCAGCCACAAGTCACACACACTCCAAAAGAGCCAATCTCACCCGGAGTGCTCTTAGACAGAAGGAGTGGACAAGCCTACTGATGACCCAATCTCTCTCTACCGTTCTCTCTCATTCTGTTTCTTTCTCTTCCATTCTTCCCACTTTCTTTCTGGCATTCTTTCTTCCCTTTTGTCACACTTTCTGACTTTACTTTTCTCTCTCTCTCTCTCTCTCTCTCAAAATACAGGCCCAATCTCATCTTCTCCCACTAACTTTCTCTCCTTCTCAATGTGTCTGTCTCCTGGTTTCTCTTTCCTCTGTGATGAAAATCACAGATGCCCCCTTGCTGTTTTTTTTATTCTTTCTGTGTCTCTCTTTCACAAACTCTCCCTCTCTCTCTCTCTCTCTCTCTCTCTCTCTCTCTCTCTCTCTCTCTCTCTCTCTCTCTCTCTTTTCACTTGTCTTGTCTTCATGACCGCATGAATTCATGCGTGAACTACTGTTTGGAGCTGGTGAGGTGTAAGGCTTGATGGGAATGGCATCTTTTGAGGAGGTGCCACCCTTGTCCCTCTGCCATGGTTTCAGGTGTGGGACTGACAACTGGGCCTCATTCAATTCTATTTTTTTCTTAAAATTGTTCTTGAGAAATGTCCTAAGAAACGTCTATGTCAGATTCGTATCAGGTTCTTAAACCACAGAATTATTCTTATAGGAGTGAATCCCATTGTTCTCATTGCGCATGTGCCAGTTGTTCCCAATTAGCACAGCCCTAGGGTGCAAAAATTGGGCCAAATCTGGGCCTCTAAACAATGTGATCAGTCCCTGTTAATTGAATGGCATGGTTCACATATAGCAATATTGATGTCAGTTGTTAGTGTAGTGTTTATTAAGACTATAATGCTTATAAAATAAATTAAAATAATGAATTTATATATGGAATATTTATGAAATAATATAATAAATGATAATGTAATAATATACAGCTGACCACTTTTTGGATGATCATATCAGAACTCAAATGTGTGTAAGTGTGCTCTTGGGTGTTAATAGATTATAGCATAGATTTGGTTCTTACCCGGAAACAAATCTTACATAAGAAAACACTGGTGAATGTCACAATTGTAGGCAGTGGTGGCCTAGTGGTTAGGACACTGCCTTTGAGACCTGAAGGTTGCAGGTTCGAGTCCCGGCCCGGGCACTACTGAGGTAC
>JBBPDA010000041.1:36020503-36039155 GCA_037974385.1 Arnoldichthys spilopterus | reverse complement strand
ATGAAGTCTGCAGCTGTCTTTTGCAAGTGAAAATATATATTTAAAATCTGTTCCAGAAAGCGAATCCCTGTGTCTGAATGAGTCTGTCCCAGAGCAGCAGTGCTCTACAAAAAGGACGATAACCAAGGGTTACAGTTGCATTTCGTTGTGGTGCTTGAGTGTGTTCACAATGACAAATTTTCACTTCACTTCAATTTTAGCGAAGATTGCATAAGAAATTTCTTCTTTAAACTGAGGCTCATTGTGACCCAAGCAATAGTGGTCTTTCTCAAAGAACCCAACTTTGCTCATGAGACAATTGAAAATGGCATTGTTTGATAGGTGCAAGTCACACTGCAAGTCGACTATTGGAAATGTACCACCATTTATACTAAATGACAGCTTAAATGGTTTGGTAAGATCTCCAGACCTCTAGCTGTAAACACCCATCGCTGGAGCCTTTAAGAGGCAGGTTTACATGTTTTTAGATTGCCCTGAACACACGCTTGACATTTCATTTTGTGTGAAACATGATGGTCGAATCTTCATGGTTTATGTGAGCATGGGCAGTTTATGGTGTTTCATGTGTGGTGATATTGGGCCCTAGTTTGTCCACAGAAGAGGCAGGAGGGTAAAAATACTAATGCAGCTGTGGAGGTAAGTGTTCCTGCGAGAGCAGTGGCTGATCAGGGGAAGGGTGTCAGGTCTTCTTAGGTGTGGCATAAGGTGGAGCTGTCCTCAGCAGATGAGCTGTCGATCCTGAAGCTACACATTACTGTGGTAAATGTATGAGTGTTGTGTGACTGAAAAGTGTGTTTAAAATGTGAACAAACAGAAACTTTGTTTTGACGCCTGATAAATCTAGTATGAAAGAGGTTCATTCTTATTGAGGGTGAGCATCTACTTTTTGAACTTGGAGCTTCTCAGGGTGATGCTTTTGTAGCTGGTTCTTAAAGGACTTGTTTACACTGACGTATACAGCAGTTGGCAGTACTTATCCATAGTGATGTGCATGGGTGCTTAGTAGTCTATGAAGAAAACCTTTCACAAGCCAAGACTTAAGAGCTGCTAGTCAACCAAGATCCAACCAGAGCTGAGGCTAATCCTTACACAATGTTTTTATGTATTACATATAATTAGTAGTAAGAAAGTTTGTTAGTTATGTTGGGGTGTGTAGTTATTGCCTTAAGGGCACTGTAAAGATGCAGATCTGCAGTTGTCATTTGAAGACAGTGAGGTTCTCTGCAGGTAGTTTCTACCCCTTATGTGCCAAGACTGAGAAGAGCCTTGGTGCCTGCCTTCAGTTTTTGAGAAGAAATGGGTCCAGTCAGGCTGAGGATGATGCTCTAAGAGGGTGAGCTGTGATTTGTGGTGTGATCATCGTAGATAGGTAAACAGGAGCTGGACCATTTTTGGCTTTGTGGGCAAATATGAGCATTTTAAACCTGATGCAGGCTGCCACAGGAACTCAGTGAAGGATTCGCAGCAGTGGAGTGATGTGTGGGAATTTTGATGCATTGAAGACCAGATGTGTTGGTGTGTTCTGAATTAGTTGTAGAGGTCTTGTGGCTTTTAGAAGGGAGGCCAGGAGAGAGTTGCAGTAGTCCAGTCTTATCAGGTGAGATGGTCACTTTACACTATGAAAGAAGTTAACAGCTTTTTGGATAAAACATAGCAAACAGATGGAAAAGTTTCTTCATGGTGTTGAAAAGCTTGTCAGGGTAATTTTATTACTCCAGAAGAAGAGGCAATTGATCTAAATGGCCGTGATTCACAGAGTACAGAAAAGTGGAAAGGTAATAAAGAAGTTATAAGAAATGTTTGTGATGAATCAATTATACTGCACTGTCTGTTTTTTTTCTAAAGTATCTATAGGGAGGCCTTGGCAATAGTTTTTTTTTTTTTATTATCAGTGGTTTTAGAGACAGAACTTATCTTCGTAAGAATCTCACAGTATATAACAAATGAGTTTTTGATCAGGAAATACATAGGGCATGTGGTGCCGTGTATGGCATGTACTTGGTCATGAAACAAATAAGTGTGTGCAATGAGTGCAAGTGTGGCTGTTCTTTTTTCATCCAGCTTCAAGACTAAGTTATTTGCACACTGAGGTAGTGAAAGGTAGGGTTCTAATAGTAAAGGCTTAGATCAAAGATGTTTAGTTCTCCTCCTTTATAAAGGTTTATTATAAAGGTATGTACTAGGAGATTTTTTTCCCCAATGCTTTCAATGTTTTAGAAGATGTGTTGATAGTTGCATAGTTTTCGGGGGAACTGGAATAGTAATACATTTTACAGTGCACTTTTTTCTAAATGGTTTATAATGAGTGTATTAATGGCTAATTATTAGGTTATAAACAGTGTAAAAGCATTAATAGGCAGTTAAAACACACACATAATAGGGTAACAGTAATGACTTTCTCTGTACTAGCAATTCTCCAATACAGAGGCACCTGGGGTGCAATGATTATGATGAAATGGATGCATAAATGTGTCTACATTTGTTACAAGTAAAGTGGGTGGAGATGGGTGGGGCTTATGCTGTGGACACACCAACACTCAACTGGCTGTGTTTTTACATTTAAGAGAGCTTGCAATTTCTAGAGGCTGTGAGTTGGGTTTAATATGCCAAATCATACTGCACAACCTTTTATTTTGTTGTTGGTTTTTAATGCATTTTAAGGCATTTATTACCTATCTAATACACAATAATTAAAGTAATTATAAACCTTTTTACAAGGGTAGCCTTTTTCTGCAAAGTGGTACTGATTTCACTATAGTTACTGTAACTTCTGTGGGCCTGTCTAAACTCTTTCAAGAGTTTAGTTTGTTGGACACAAGGAGAGTGAAACATCCTGCAATGTGATAATATACATGAATTAAGGTGCTGGGCAACGATGCTTTAGTAGCAGAATTACAGGGTTTTTTACTGATCATCATTTAGTTTCCATCTCATTATTTCCTCACACTTTTGCAGCACACCTTCTTCTTAGAACCTCTGTGTGAAGTTGCTGCAGGATGCAGTTTTTTGTGGAAGGTTAATAGTTTTTTACAAACAGTGTAGGGAAAAAGGACGGCTTTGAAGATTTAGGACAGTGGTGGGAAATGGGGAAGAAACAGATAAGAATGTTTTGTCAGCAGTACATTGATAATTCTAGCCCTAGAATAAGGCAAACTGCTCCAGCTCTAGAGAAGGAGATCTACTCTCTGGAGCTTGAACTGACAGTTAATCATGACCCTGTTATAATGGGAGACCTCCAAAAGAACAAGAGAGTGGGTCGCTTACCTGGATTGAGAGGTTGAAATGGGCCTGCTTTACTTCTGTTGAGGACATTGACGCCCTTCAGCGCTCAACTGCACAACACAAGCAGATGATCTGTCTTAGTCTTCCTGATGGAAGAGTGTCTACTGAAATTACGAAAATGCAAAAACATGCAGTGCACTTCTGTCCTGCTCTTTACAGTGCAGAACATTGTGATGCTCAGAGTGCTAAGCAGCTTCTTTAAGGACCTCCACAGCCAAACCCTGAATGTAGGGGTTCTCTAGATATGGATGTGACAGTGCACACACTTTCTGATGCAGTTGGCCAGTTTCAAATGGAAGGTTTTCCAGGCACTAATGGTCTGCTTTCTGCAAAAGGATTGCACAGTGGGTGTTTTTCTGAATGTGCTATAAGGTGGTTGATGTCAGTCATCTTTATTGGCGAACGATGACTTAACTGTAGACCATTTACCCTTTTAACCACATATTACAAGATTTTATCCAAATGCCTAGGTAATAGGCTCAAGAACTATATTCACTGAGTGACCAGTCTTACTTTACCCCCAAGTAAATAATAAAACATTACCTGTGAGTTAGTGTATAATGTAAAGAATCATTATAAGGTTTCTGACACAACTGCTGCGCTGATCTCTCTTAATCAAGGGACGACCTTTTATTGTGCTGATCACCATTATCTTTTAAATGTCCTTTCTGCTTTTGGTGCAACTGCTTTTAGTAATAATTGTCAGCAGGTTAGGGATTCGCCAATGGCCTTTAAGTTGCATGAAAAGGCTTCTTCCACCAAAGTTAACATGGCCAAAGAGAGGTTTTATGGTCTGGGACAGGTTCCACTTTTGTGGAAGTCTGGCAGAGTGGGGTTGAAAATTCTGTGGGACTTTTGCCTGTAGAGATTACGCCACTAAACTTTAATTGTTGCTTGGCAAAACGAGACTTGATAAACACCTGTTTCTTAAAGCTTTACCTGAGGCTTAACTTACTGATCTCACATTATTTAACTGATCTGTACTGGAAGCATGGACGTGGTTTTCTTTCTCAATCACCGTCGATACAGTTGCTGGGGCAAGGCCATTGGGAAAAGCCATTGTTCTTTAACCCATTTCTACAGCCCAGACTGTCCAGGCTGTTGTCAGCAAAGTCACTGCTCACATCTGTTGGCCACAGGGTTTAAAAAGCTGGGTCACCTTGTGAGCACTGGAATGACAGTTGTGGGTGAAAGGACTGAGATCAGGTCTGGGCGTTTGCTGGAAAAGGTTGTGGTAGAGATAAGGAGGGCAGGTTGCGGCAGAGATAAGGGGAGCACTGTCGGCTGAGTTTTTTTTTTTTTTTCTAAATGACCGCTCTGCCTTTGCCCAGTGGAGAGAAGGATGTCCATATGATTTCCCTGCACTCTGACTGCTGCTGTAGCGGAGTGAAATGAGGATGAGAGGTGCCTCTTGTCCTTTATCGCTCCAGCACAGTTTCTGACACAGTAGGGGAAGAAAGCACGCTATTTGATCTGTGTAAAGGTAATCCAGGTACACTTTTTGGCAGGAGTTTCATCAGCTAGTTGGTCTGAGTTTTAGTTTGCTGACTACTCCCCAGTGCTACTGGCGCAACTTGTACAAGCATCTGATTGATCCATCCAAAACGAAGGAATGAGTCTCTTGTTTACATGGCTGCGCAAGGCAGAAAGCTGGGAATTGTGTTTCTGTCACTGGGAAAGATTTTTCTTGTACACTGTTTGTTTTTGTACACAGTACAAAGTACACAGTTATGCAGAAAATTGTTTTAGTGGTATTAAACTTTTTATCCATTATGGTGACGCTTGTTATTCACAAAACAAGAAGGAATCAGCTGCACGCCTTAGAATGGAGCACATTACATATTACAAAGTGGCTGGAGATCTGCCAGAATCCATGGCTGTTTTAGGATTAAATGTCTAATGTACGTTTTTACAGCGGATGAAGCTGGCAAACTATTGTTGGCTGTTAAAATGTGTGCAAATTGTTTTAAATTGTGTATTGTTTTCTCATTTTTATTTGTTTCTTAATATGTTTGAGACACTGAGCGTGGTTTCGGGGTCCTGCGTGGCTGTAGATACTTGGTTGTCCGAATAAAAGACGTTTAAATTCTTAACACCCCCCCCCCCTTCTCTCTCTCTCTTTCTCTCTCTTTCTTTCTTTTTCTCTTTCATTTTTTCTTTCTCTCTTTCTCTCTCTGTCTTTCTTTCTCACACACTCTCTGTTGCTTTTAAACACATGCTGATTGCTTTTACACACCCACGTTTCTCGAGTGCACCCTCTTCTGTCCCAAACCGTGGGCAACAACCGGCAAATTGAGCTCTCCATGAGCTTTTCTCTGTGTGTGTGTGTGTGTGTGTGTGTGGTCAATCTAAAAAGGCTGAGTCACCTCTAAATAAGCAGGTTATGACTACATGCTCAATTCATGCTCAGTTTTTGTTTTTTACTTCCTTTAATAAGCGGCTATTTGTCCGACCTAAATAGAAAGCCATTACTATTTTTTATGTAAAAGGGTAAAAAATACGACTGTGTTTCAAATCATCCCAAATATTAAAGGCTTGCTAGCTTAGCAACAGTGGGATAGATTATCTGAGCATCCTGTTTTAACCATAACTGACTTAAATCAAGTGGCAGCAACGGAACAATCAGGTCAAGTTAAGCTCAGGACTTAAAATGACCTCGACCAAATAACTGACCAGAACACTAAAGGGTTAAGAACAATGAAATCAGATTTGTAAAATATGTCATCAAATCAAAGTCAAATGAGACAGACAGTGTCTGAAGTTTACTTCTGCAGGTAGGAAGTAGCACCCAAGCTTATAGCCTACTGTAGACATACGTAAAAGTTTTGAAATCCAGGTTAAGTTACATGTTTTACATGTTTGACTGTAGTGAGCATTGTACTGGTATGTCTTAAATACTGTGACAGTTCTTTTATTAAGTTCAAAGCCCAAAGGCATTAAGACCATAGAAATAGTTCAAACTGATGTTCAAGCCAAAGTGACTTGATTCCACCCTTCTGCAATGCACAGACATGTACTGCCCAGCATTAGTGTATCCTTGCTTAATGAGCTTCTAATCTGACATGTGCTCTTTTTGAATGGTGATGGTGGTTTGCTACACTAACATGCCCTCCTCCTAACATGCCCTTTTACTCCTCCAAGTAACCAAACATCCTTTGGGGAACAGTGTTGTGGTCTGGATTAGGGTGTCCATGCTATGTTTTCAGTAGGATGTGGTTATTGTTCTTAGACTGGTGTCTTCTGGAGCTTCTCTTTCATCCAAGTGCAAATGTGATTTATCATAGCACGTCACCAATTAGAGAGCCAGATGGACATGCACACCACACACACACACACACACACACACACACGTTTGTATAGCTGTAGTAGTGAGGTCCGTGAGGTTTTTCTATTGACTTGTGTAATATTGTATCTCAGTAACACTACACCTAACCCTAACCCTAACCTCAGTAAACAAAAGACAATCTTTCTACACAAAAACCTGAATATGTGGAGAAATCAGTTTGTTTCTTAGTGCTATTGCTATCTTTCTGAGGACATTCGGACCTCACTAAGAAGCATATACAAGGGCACACACACACACACAAAAAAGTCATGCACACTAAATCATTAACAAATACAAGTAGACCTCATTAACCTTTTAAACACACGCACATGTCCTTCATGGACGAATTGGCTGACCAGATATTTCATATTTGCATGGCGAGAGTTGTCTGTCCTTTGTGTGTGTGTTTGTGTTCGTGAGACAGTAGTGTCATGGCCTTTTCTCACATGGAGGGCACTAAATGAGTTTGACCCACCGGTCTAAGTCCCCTGTTATAGCCTGCTGGCCATGTCTGTTTGAGCACTCATCTATTCAATTACCACACGCTCCAGTGCTGCTCCCTCCCTTTTCTTTTACCCTTCTCATTTTTTTATCTGAGCACATCAGACCCCTCTCCATCACTCATCTCAAAGGAGCATATGCAGGATGGGCCTGTTGTAAACACTGATGAATAATATAGAGTGTTTTTGCAAATTTGTACGCAATAGGTGGTGTATGGGATTATCATTTTATGATGATATCTGGATGCTTTTTTAAAAATCTTTTAACCCCTTTACATTCATGAATCTGCCAGCAGGTCCAGATCTCCATCCCCTCATCTCTTAACTTTTTTTGCATCCATTTCTGAGTAGTTACTAAATAAAACATGCATTAAGGGGATAAAAGATTACTAATACTGATAAAAATGCAGAAATTGACACTGTGCCTACATATAGTAACCATAGTATATAGTAATACATAATATTGCATATATATTATATTATATATATAAAATTAAATAATTGTAGCACATTTCTGAATATGTATATCATTTCAATTCAATTTTAATTTAATGTCAATAGATGTTGTCACAAAGCCAATTAACAAAATTCAGGTCAGAGCCCCTAATAAGCAAGCCAACAAGATTTAAACATCTGTCCGATATTGCAATTACTTTTTCCTCTATTTTCATTGCCATCGTGCATCTCTCTTTCAAAGCTATGCTGAACAATATGTATTGCACCAGATTGAAATGGATATTTCAATTCATTTTCCAGTGCTTTCTTTAGCACCATTCCTGCTATGGTCAAATTCCTGGTATGCTGGGATGAGTCAACTGCACGATTGGTAGAGTGAACAAGTTTCTGGCATCTGGATGTCTTCAGTAAAACCTGACATTTGTCTTTTTTAGGTTTCTTGCCAGGGCCCAGTTCTGGCAGCACTTCTATATCAGGTACCAGGTGCGATCATGTCCTCTGTGCCATAGCCATCAGCAGCACCAGATTATGTGCACACAGCAAGAATTTAGCTTATCTTTCTTGTAAAGCAGATCTGGGAGATGTGTATGGTTCCAGCTAACTTAGTAAAGAATAAAATACTGAAAGTTTGTTGGTCCAAGACTAGACCCTTGATGCACTCCTCTTTCAAATCTAAAGGTCTAAAATGAGCTCCCACCCAACATTTGTTTAGCAAGTTTTTTTTTATTTAGTGATATATTTTTCTCCCACACACCACTTTTACAGAGGGATATTATGTAGTCCCTCATGCCTAGCAGAACAGAAATACACAGTTTGTTCAAAAGTGTCCAGACATCTGTTCTAATGGAGTGATGGATATATACACAAGCCATAGACAAGAGGTTTTTAACAGTGCCAAACTTACCCAATTCTTTAAGCCCTTTAACTAAAAAAATGGTCTGAAATACATAAATAAATAATAAATAAATATTGTGTAAAATTGTATATTTTTAAAATATAACATTTCACTGAGGTTAATAGCATTATACCATAATTGCAATTTCTCATTGTTTGCAGGTACAGATATATAATGTTTTTACTTATTTTACTGTAATGGATTCTTGTGATTTTGTCTAAATTGTCAATATTATATTTTCTTAGGTGTTTTTCTGCCATTTGGTGTTTTGAAATGTTTTTAAATTTGAACTTTTATTTAGATGAAGGTTTATAAAACCTTTTTATAAAAAAAAAAAGTTTTGCTTTTTTATGCAAATTTCCCATATATCTATTTCTCAGTTCTCAAATATTCCATTTCTCTGCTGTTGTTCACATGTTTTTTCAGATTGGGTGTTTTTTTTACATTGCTTAAACATTTCACATTATTTCTTTCTTAAATCATCTGGGTTTTTTTCTATTTCTCAGTTAATTTTTTCAAAAAGAGATTTGCATTCAGCGTCAAACCATTTTTCATTTTTTAATCAACTGGTAAATCAACTGAGTTTAGTGCACGAATGAATCTTTCAGAGCTCTTCAGAGCCCATCTGTAAATGCTGTGGACCGTGTAGAGCTTTCTGGACTCTGCTGGTATCTGTTTGGGCTGATTAGACTGAGGTGTACATTCATTTGCCTGGGGTCTGACAGAGGAATTTGCTGTGTGACAGTAAATGCATGGGTGCAGGTGGGACCAGTGATTGCATCTTCAACTACACTAACACCAACAGCTGAACCTTCATAATCAATCTGCTTTAGTCCTAGAACACTGTTAAAAGTGAAGGTACAAACTTCAGTTCTCTAGGGTGATGCCATGAACAAACAAACTTCAGTTCTCTAAAGAACAGTGGAAGTTTCATTAAAGCTGGATTTACTGCGAGAAGTGTAATTGTGAAGAACCATTAAAAAAACTAAAAACAAAACATCTACACAATGTAAAGTTCTACACCAATTATTACTGCTTTCCTAAAACATCTATTTATTGATCATTCAGGTTATAAGCCAAGGAACGTTTCTGAGGAGTTTTTTTATTGACCTAAGACTCAACAGAGAGATGCCCTTTCAGTCGTTCTCTGTGTAAACCTCTTATCCTAACCATTGTAACAGGTGGTGCTGCTAGCACTTATAAGACAAATGCAGAGACACACCTTGGGCAGTTCATCTGATCATTTGAATGCAACAGCTGTCCCTTTCAACTTCATGATGACCTATAGGTCATAGGGCAACACCATCATAATCTATAGAAATAGTCCACCATTATTTGGATTGAAATCAATTTTAAATATCTAAATGTTTTATATTTTTCACCGCATTGCTGAAACTAAAGGTGCCAGAAAGAGTTTGCTGAAAAATAAACTTTTTTTTGGTTCGCTATTGAAATTATTTTTTAGGAATTTTTTTTTTGTGTGTAAATCAGAGGTGTGAGGGTTTTAAAATGTTTAAAGCACCTCCACATGATGTAAAGTTTGTACAAATCCCATTTACACATTTTATTTCATAAAATGCAATAAAAACTAAAATCTGTGATATCTTAACTTTCTTGAAATGTATTTAACTAATAAACATTCAAAGATAAGATATTTAATGTTTTCACAAATGACTTAAATGTATTTGTAAATATAAACTAATTTAGAACTTGATGCCTGAAACACACTGAATAAAAGAAATAAAGGTGTGTTTACCACTGTGTTACATCACCTTTCCATTTACTTATACCGTTTAACCATTTGGGAACTGAGGAAACTAATTGGTGCAGTTCTGCAAGTAGAATTTTTGTCCATTCTTGCAGACTTTGGCTGCTCAACAGTAAGTGGTGGCAGTTGTCTGATTCTCCTCTTTATGAAGCTTTCTATGTTTTCAATAGGAGACAGATCTGGACAGATGACAGGACAATGAAGCACATGCTCTTAAAGTGTATAGAACATTTAAATGAAAGTTTCTTTTATAATGCATAGATCCATGCCACAGACCAGTTTTTCGAACTAGTGTTATGAACAGAACACCTCTTATTAATGTATTGAACTCTCCAAACTTCAGCATTAATCTGGGTTTGCAAATGCCTCATCTCAGACTGAATCTTGTATTGATACATTGTACCATACTGTTGAAATGGGATTATACTGAGGGTGCATAAACAGTATAGAGGTGTATGTTTTTCTTATCTCACATACCACAATGTTTGCAACACTCTAAAACATACATGCTCTTGAGTGGTTCTTGACCTTGACAGACAACTTTAGATAAAACCTTTCATTGGCACAGAGCGTTTTCATCATGTAGAGGCACTGTGAACTTTAAAATGTTCTTTACACTGTGCACTACCTTCGGAAAAGCCGTGTATCCCAGTTCTGGTCTTAGAAGACTACTTACCTGCTCATTACACTGTTTCCCCTTTTTAACATATCTGATTCATCTAATCAGCTCGTTAACACCACCTTGAAAAGTTGAAGTGTGTTAAACAGAGGATGCACTAAAATCCACAGATGAGTGGGCTTCTAGAAGAAAATTTGGGAAACAATGCTCTAAAGAACTGCTCTTGCAATGAATAACCTTTAGATAACACTTTCCTTCATTGTGCTTTAAGTTCTTGGTACTTAAGAGGTACAAACTCCAAAGCTTTATTTTTTAGACCCCCCCCCCCTCTCTCTATCTCTTTCACACAGTCTCTCTCTCTGTCTTGCTCTTTGATCACTCCCTCCATCTTTTCTTTTATTTTCCTCATTTCCTCTCTAAGCACATCAGACACTTCCTCTATCACTTCCATCTCACAGGGGCAACAGAATTAGGGAAATTTAACTGGCTAATGCTTTGGAGAGTCGATTCGCTTCAATAACTCTGGCTTGGCTAGCAGATTTAATCTCCCTCTCTCTCTTTCTGTGTGTGTGGGTGGATGCGTGTTTTTGGGCAGCTGGATATGTGGCTGTCATCTGGCTGCACTTTGGCCAAGTAAAGCACTTAATGCCCATTGTCTTTAGATCACTAGCGTTAGCATCTGCCCTCATCCACTGATGCAGTTTGTTAAATAGAGGTTAAGCTGCCACACATGTTGATAGGATTTCACCCCCAATGGTTAGTGGGACCCACTGCTGGCCACAGGTGGTTGACTGAAAAATGAAATACACAAAGTATGAACTAAATAAACTGATGCAGAAAAGATACCATAAGCCCTTAGCCACCTAATATGTGCTCTTGAAAACAACACTGAACGATGGTATTCTAGTGAAGCCCAAAAAAGAGAGAAAATTGAGGGCATTTCTGATAAGAAAAATGCTTCATATAGTGATAAAGTTGTTAGGCAAAAAGCTTCACCTGTGGCGCATGTTGCCACTGTTTGCTGTTTGCCCTGAGACTTCACAGTCACTGCAGTTATCTCTGCATGAGGTGGTAATCATATCTAGCGTTACCATTCCTTATTAGGGGCTGGTGTATTTGGCGTGTTGTGAGTATGAATACCAAAAAGCTGCCACCAAGGAAGCAACTAAGTTTCTTCTTTCATTTATCTTTTACACCAGTTTTTGCCCTGAAATGCCATGTGCAGGGAATTTCATGCTATTACTCAAACATGTGAGCCAATACTGCCATTCATGTCTGTCGTGTCAGGGCAACGGTATGAGTAAACACACTGGATGCATGACCGCTGCTGTTGAATTTCTCTCTTTACTTACTTTTTGAGGCATTAACAACAGATCACTTCATCATCGATAAACCTAGGCATGCTCATCTAATGCTGCATAATCGAACAAAGAAACGGTTGTTACATGAACACAAACCAAGCCAGCAAGCAGTCAGCAGTCAGACATAACAATGTCATTACTCAAGTAAGGATTATAATCTTGGAGCTTGATTACATTTTACAGTGATCAGAATCCTGTGGGTCAAATTACATTTAATAATGATCAGAATCCCTGGCGTGTGGACATTTAACCCTTCAGCAAGGGGAATTTTTTACTTACACTCCAGCGTTCCACACAAAAAAAGACCTTGAGAACTCACCTGTGAGACTGCAGCTCCCCAAACCCACCATTAAAGAAAAGCAGATTCAAAACATCATATTAGGCCAGTAACAATATAGATAACGACCGTCTAAGCATATAAAATCTCAAATGTTTGATGCTAGCATTGTTTTATATCAGTTTTGTATCATTAATTAATCAGAAATCCACCAAAAGCCAAGTGTTGGCACATGCTGAATGCCAGTGGCTGATGTTGTGAAAGTGCTTTGTTTATTCATTTCACTTTTGCCAGTTTTGCTTTAATGCAAGAATGTCAAAATGAGATTTGTTTTACAGCATTGCAGGACAAATAGCAAGTATGCATTTCTTAGTTGTGTGTGTTCTGCTCTCGAGTGAACTGCATTGAGTTGGCTGTGTTCAGAGTGATGTATTCATGGATCAGCTTTCAAATTTAAAACAGTGAAAATATAAAAGCTCTGAGTGTAAAAATGATGGTAAATTGACTGTAATATTGAACTGCCATTAATTTCTGCTGTTGTTGAGATACATTTAACAGTGATCAGAATCCTGTGGATTAGGCACAAATACTATAACAGCAGTTGGAATCCCATGGCTGAATCACAGGGATTGGATTCCTGTGACTCGAGCACATTTAGTGTTGACCAGAAACCCTGCTTGGTAATTCAAGACTTAGTCCACACAAGCTTTCGGATAAATAAATGCGCTCTAAAACCCTTATGCATTTTGCAGTGGCATTTGATTGACTTCAAAATTATGTTATATTTGCGTTTGTTTAAAAAATCTATGTCCAAATATTGCTGCCACTTCTGGGTTAACTCTCTGACTAAAGAATCATGGGATGGATACCGTCCTCCAGAGCACGAAACTAACTGGATGTAAAGGCGTTTTCTTTGCATTTATCAGGATTTTGGCAGAAATTTATGCCAAGAAAAAGCTGCATGCATCCTTTTTGAAGGGCAATGTGGATTTGCTCCAATGTGCAGAAAAAGTCTGATCTGTGCTTACCTGAAGCCGCAAATGTCAGAAAAATGCTTGATTCAGACGTCCATGTGGATAGGCGTAATTGTTATATAAGCTTCATTTTGGACATATGATTATGAAGAATTGGTTCACTGGGAAAAAGAATTCTGCTTGTACAAGTGAAAAGGAACAAAGAGGAGGATGGCCAGCAATAAAGATGAATGGATCCAATCAGAGGAATCGTACTCAAACTGAAGATGTTGTGCAGGAACACTCTCCATACAGCCCTCAGGAGTTGGAACTGACTTGACTGCACTTAATAATAATAATAATAATAAGCATGATGTCTAGCCATGGGCTATCAAAGCTCATCATTCAGAGCTTCATAGAGGCTGCAGTCAAATAGCTGAATAAAACATCCTTTGCTATCTGCATTCCTGGTTTTTTTATGATCTGTATTCCATAGACTCTCAGTATAGTGGCAGAGCTGATTCACATGTGGCAATACATGGTCACAGATCAAGCAAATTCAAAGAAAGCAGATCAATACTCTGATGAGCTCTGGAAGCATTGCCTACTACCTTCTGCATGTTTTGCTGTAGGCAGTCTTTCAGTTAACACTGAACCATGCACACAGTCTTTCTCTTGCTCTACCCTCTCTTACACACATACATGTGCCTGGAAGTACATAGATTTCAAGGCTGCCAACTTTGGTAAGGTGACTGGAGTGAGATTTTCTGGTGGGTGGAGTGAGACTGGAGGGAGAGTTTCAGTTTTCTATGCACAACCATTGCTGCTTATAACACTGGTTTGAACATCAGCTATTAGTCGTAAGCATATAGTTATGTAATAATGGTTTAGTAAAAATCCAGGAATGTAGAAAATTGAACCTTTCCCAAGTATTGTGAATAGTAATGTTAAATTATTGTGAAAAATGCATGTTGTGCACTGTATTGTACACTAGCAAAAAATGTTACTCCAGCATGCAAACCCCTCATCAGGTAAAGTGAATAACATTGACTGTCTACTCTACTTCATTACAACAGCACCTGTCATGGGGATGGGGTATACTAGGCAGCAGGTGAACAGTCAGTTCGTTAGCTTGCTGAATGCAAGACAAATGGGTAAGCGTAAGGAACTGAGCCACATTAACAAGAGCCTTATTGTGGTGGCCAGACGACTGCGTCAGAACTATGAAGTGTTCCAGGTATGCAGCAATCAGTACTTACGAAAAGTGATCCAAGGAAGAACAACTGGTAAAAGTGAAGCCTGGCCTTCTTGTTTGATCCCAAAGAGAAGTTACTGTTGCACAAAATGCTAATGCTGGCTCTGATAGAAAAGGGCCAGTGAACCACAGTCAAAACAGTCAGAACGGTTTTGGTTGAATAAGGGGACAATCATAATATTAGACAGGCAGTTTTAATGTTATGGCTAATCAGTGTAGATTGCATTAGTGTTTTCTGTCACAAAGTGCACATGTCTTTATTAGCCCTTTAGCATTTTACTCTGGGGTGGAGAGATAGCAGAATGATTTTGGAGCAAGTCCTGATGCTCCAGCAAACTGCTTATAGAGAAATCATGGCACTGGAGCTTTGCTTCTTCCCTCACCACATATTCTGGGCTGTTGCTAGTGACAAAATAAGCAAAAGCAGCAGGAGATACAGCCTATGTTCTCTAAATAGACTACGATGTAGCCCAATCACAGTTGTTATCATGTAGAAACAACATAAAATAGTCATTTGCATGTTTGCACTAAGCGTGTAGGTTGGTTGGCCGCTCCCCGCTGTGAGACTTCATTGCACAGCGTGAGAGCTGGAGAAAAGATCCAAAATCACTGTGAGAGTTGGCAATCTTGGATTGTCAAGTAGAGCTGGGATCACTTACTTATTTATATAGAATTATTTATAGCCTTAAAATGATACGTGGAATTTATCTTCTTTTTCTCTTGTTGTAAGCACTGGCTTTGCTAAGCTTACATGCAGAGAACTGGGCAGCCCTGAAAGCCACTGTGACAGAAACAGTGTTTCATTCTTAATGTGAGTGAGTGATTATTGGCCACTGTGAACACACCACAGCACAGCACCCAGTGCATCACAATGAAATGTAACCTCTGCATTTAACCCATCCGTGTTGGACGATTTTTTTTACAGAAGATAAAAATATTTAGTGGCCTGGAGCTAAAATTGGCTTTTATTAAATATTGCCCAGTAAAACTCAAATGCCCAGAACATGAAGTGAAAGGTTTTTGATATTAGGGTATTGATGCATTGATCAGTAACAGTGACAAAGTTCCTTTTTCCAACTCTGAAGAACTCTTAAATAAAGACAGCTGCTGATCTGCAGCAGGGATGTGTGTGAAACGTTGGATGCTCTACTTCACCTTGGAGCTCCAAGCATTAAAAGGAGTGAACATACCATGACAAATCATGAGTTCTGATGGGATAGAATAGACCATTCTAATGTTTATGTGTACATAAAGCCTTTTAGTGGTAGTGGTATGCTTAGTCACTTTTGGAACAAAAACCTTTTGTCTTTTTAACATTTTTACATAATTTAAAACTTACTGGCCTTTACAGTGTTAAAAAATTTGTAATGAATGAAGGAATAAAAACATTACCTTTACTTTAACCTCCATTATAAGTTGCATTTTCCTTGTCCTGCAAAGTTACAATTTTAGAGTTTTTTCCAGTATAAGTACACATTTTCACTCTGTAAAACTGGGGTATAAAGCCTTGAGCTTGTTGCACCTCTCTAGTGCAAATGGAAGAACATAGGCTTTCCTATGTGTTACTGTAAAATAACGTTTAGGTTTTATCAGGTTTTCCTAGATGTTCCAACAATGTCTGTGACTTCAAATACTGAAAAGTAAATATTAATAATTAATTATCTATAATTATTAATTATATAATAATAAATGTCTCAATTTATCAACCTTTCAAAATTGCTTTTCACTCCATCCATGTCAAGTAAGTCAGGTCTAGACTTGCAAATCAGTGCAGCCACATTTTAGACCACTGGACCGATCTTCCAATTTAATCTTTTACATTTATTTATTCAAATTCCCTCTTACAGAGGTTTGTTACAGAACCAAACAAAATTTAACATGTAGCAAACCAAAAATTGAGAAACAGAATTTCTATCCACATGGGGGAAGCTACACAAAGAGTAGGAACAGCAAAAGTGTGTTCTGGCTGCCTCATATTGGTACTGATAGACAAATCCCTTGCATTAACAAAAAAGATTTGTACATAATGTATTTTTAAGACTGCGATCTGAATATGGAAAGACTGTGTATAAGGCCTCCTCCATCCTGCAGAACGCAGCATGGCGCAGTGAGACAGCAGCTTTTCAGTTAATCTGGGTCGGGCTGTGGGGAGGTGTTCTTCTCTATACACTGAGAGGAAAAAGCCGCAAAGCTAATCCAGCGTAGCAAGACTCCAGAGGAACAGGAGGCAAACGGTATTAGCACCGACACAACTGCTTTTGATCCTCCGCAGAGGCTCCTGAGTTAAATCTGCCTGTCTTTTTTTCCCCCCCAGTCTGTTCTTCTGAATATCACATTCACAATCTTTCCCTTAAATCTTTTTTCATTAAGTGAAATGGGAAGACAATGAGTTTCAACTTCAATATCTTATCACAGCTACTTTAGCTTTCCTCCAGCTTTAATCCTGGAGTCGAATTCAGTTTATCTGTATCCGTGCGTGTTCCTGCTGTTGGCTTTGAACACAGCTGTGTTTAATACCTGATAAACCAGTTATATTAGCGTAGCTGATTCCCTGATTGTCACCTACAGCCATTAGCTAATCAAAATGCTGTGAATTGAATGAGGTGTGTAAGAGCAATTGCAGTTTGTGAAGCTTGAGGAGTGGGATTAGAAAGCCTTGTATTAGAGAATAATGAAAGTTTAATAAATGAATTTTGTGGATAATGCACATGTTAGATCCAGATGAGTCATGCCTGTTTAGTTTACCAGTAGGGGTCGCACAAGTTGGTGTCCATCACAGTTCGGCAGGTCCCCTACTCAAACATCCAGTAAACCAGGCAATTCCCTTCAGGACAGCAGTTGTGCACCTCTGTGCAGGCAGTGGTACTTGTGGGCAGTGGTAACCTAGTGGTTATTAACCTTACCTTGTTATTGGAGAGTTGCAGGTACAATTCCTTGAATTGGGTACCATCCTGCTGCACTGCTCCCCAGGCGCTGTTGATAGCTGCCCACTGCTCCATGTGTGGATGGGTTAAATGCAGAGGACACATTAAGTTGTGTTTTTTGTGTAATCATTTGTCTTCACAATGTCAAATAGCTTTTTTTGTCATTGTCAATTCCGCCATATTTTAAGCTCACTTTTGCCACACATTTCTGGGGCTCTGTTTAACATGCACATTCTAAAGCACAAAATGGTCTCTCTGCAAGTCAAAGGGGGTTTAGTTAGTCTCTTAACTAAGCATGGGTGTGTTTTGTCATCAGATTATCTCTCATACCCTTAAAAAACTAGGTGCGGATTGTTGTTATAGTGGTGGATCTTCCAAGAAGAAAGCAAGAACGTTTCTCAGCTGAAGAAACAGCTTGTGCACAAGGTAAAAACCCACAAACAGACCACCTATGACAGGGGTGGGGAACTTCAGTCCTTAGGGGCTGGTGTCAAGTACAGATTGGTAGTGGCCCCCTCAAACACACTCACTAAGTCTAGCAGTTAACAGCTGAGTTGTACCAGGTGTGTTTGAGCAGGGAAATCATCAAACTGTGCTGGACCTTCAGAATTGCAGTTGCCCACCCCTGATCTAAGGAAACAGCAAAATATTCCACCAACATACAGTATATAAAACATGTTATATATAAACATTAAAATAATAACCTTTTACATCATAATTGTTACATTTTTAATAATTTATATGTCTGTGTGCTACTGCAGGTCCCAGAGTGTGTATGCGGTGTGCATCTGCATAATATGTCCATATTACCACTATAACACTTTAGTACTGCTGCATTGACTTCAAACCAGGTTTTTGCTGGTCAATCGCACATGTACTCTCCACTATCATGCCAATGCCAAGATGCCAGTACACCATCAACAAACCTGTACACTCTCATGTATCAATATAATCTCACTTATTTACATTTACATTTTACATTTATTCATTTGGCTGACGCTTTTATCCAAAGCGACTTCCAGGACAGAGGAAACAAT
>JBBPDA010000041.1:35990918-36012301 GCA_037974385.1 Arnoldichthys spilopterus | reverse complement strand
ATGGATATTACTTTTAAATTTAAGATTTAGGTTTATTTATTAATTAATTTATTTTATTTCTGTTGGTACACTCTTCATAAAATATTTACAGAATGTAAAAGACTTTCTGTTATTATAAGGCTTATAGTGGCAGGATAAGTTTCCTTATATTTGCCTTTAATAACCTTTAATTTTTTAACCCACAGTTTTTAGAAGAAGATTTTTCTACTTATTCACATTTATTTTGACTTCATGTTATATAACATCTTATATAAGTTTCTCTTCTCTCTGTTCATAATTGTTATTTTATTACTATTAGTTCATATATTGCACTCTTTATTGTGCTTGTATTTTTATATATTTTTTATATATTTTATTTATATATTTAACCTGTTTACTCTATATTGTGCCTATGGGTCTGTGCAACCTGGATAATTGCCTTACTTGGGTTGTGTACATTAGACTGTAGCATTATGGGTAGATAGTCAATGTCTTTTCTAGGTATTTGAAGAACAAGAGCTCTTTTACTATTTGTAGTATAAAAACAATATTTCTATCCCCTAGCATATTAAGCTAAAGTGTATGTGTGCTGCAGTACAGAGTGCACATAAATCTCTGAGGGAAGCAGCCACATGCTGGTATTAGTTAAGAGCTCCACTAATAAACACATTTAGGCTCCTTTATGGCCATGCTGTGGTCATGCAAGTGGTTGCCAGTCATCCAGTTCATATTCAGGATTAACTTCCACCATCTTTGCCTTGTTGTTGTTTTGCCATTTATTTGTATTCATCTCTCGTCTCTCAGTTTATTTGTTCCATATTGTACAGCTGTGCCTGAGCAATCTGGATTTAATTGGCTGGATGAGTTATTAGGTGATATATTAATAGTATAATTACTATAAGTGTTTCAGAGTACTTGAAATTTTACTATCTGAGCTCAAAAAAACTCTCTAGAACGTTGATTCTGCCCAGTGATCAGTGCAAATTTAGCCGGTTTGAATTCCATCAGCTTTGCCTAGTTGTCAGTTAGTATTGATTTATTGGTACAAATAATTTAATGTCTATTTTTGCTCCATATTGTGCCTGTGTTGTCGTTACAAACTGAATTTCACTGGCTCAGGTTGCAAATGCTCATATCACAGTATAATCAACATCTGTCTTCGAAGTCATTATGTTGTCATGTTTGCTGAGTTCTTGAGTGGCCAGTTCATACTCTAAATCTGCCTAAGGTTTATCCATTTAATAACTTAGTGAGCAGTGGTAGCCTAATGAATAGTGACTTCCCCATGTGATCATAGGGTTGCAGGTTCAAGTGATGGCCCAGGTACCACTGAGGTACTCTTGAGCAAGGTACCATCCTGCTACACTGCTCAATGGGCACTGCTGGTAGCTGCCCACTTCTCCACGTGTGGATGGGTAATTGCAGAGGTCAAATTTCATTGTGGTACACTTGGTGTGGTCACAATGTCAAATAGTCACTTTCACTTAAACAAATGTACATCTTTCTTTACTCATTTGATTCATGTTGTTTCTGCAGCAGTATTTTCATTACACATTATACACATTGATAGCATAATTGCTCATTTAACCCCAGCCTGGCAGTGTGATTGGCTGAGAGGCATCCCATATGTGCAATAATCTCCTATTAACAGTTCTCCAGCCAAATCTCTTTTACACCACTTTACCTGTCTGTAATCTGACAAAACCACAAGAACAAAGTCACGTTCCTGACTAAATGAGCTATGACAAACAACATAGTGTCCTAACAGCAACACACACAATGACAGTATACAAATGCTCCCATTGCAGCAGACCTTAGACACATTGCCTTCATGCTCGAACTAAAATACTATAGTTTGGTCAGACACCCTTCATCAACACACTGCTAAACCAGCTAAAAATGAAATGAGGTAAACATAATGTATGTACAGATTGATAAAAATGGACAGTATGATTTTTCATGTAAAATTAAAAAAGGATATTAGTATTTCAGTTTCTGATATTGCTTTTCCAATGAGCCATAACATTAACACCACCTTCCTAATATTGAGTAGGTCCCTCATGCTGCTGAAACAGCTCTGGCTGTGGTGCACTGTGTGTTCTGACCCCTTTCTATCGTAGTCAGCACTGATATTTTGTGCAACAAGAGCCACTCTTTGGGACCCGACCAGGTGGGCTAACCTTCACTCCATGCATGCATCATGTTGTCTTTCCTTGGATCACATTTGAAAGGCACTACTGCATACCTGCATAACAAGAAATGAGTCGTCTAGCCATCCCAATAAGGCCCTTGTCAAAGTGGCTCAGATCCTTAGGCTTGCCAGTTTTTCCTGCCTCTAGCACATTAACTTAAAGAATTGACTGTTCACTTCCATTTATCTGACAGGTGTTTATGTTATGGCTAATATCTGTATAATAGCCCAAATGTAAAACATGTAACTATTCGTTCAAGCTATTAGTTGATATGTCTCTAGTTTGCTGATAGTTTGACTTGATGAGCAAGTTTCTGCAACAGGAAACTTCATTTTGTTCAAATTGTTCCTTGCACAGTGTAAAAATATCTTCTTTGCATAGTGTATATATGCCAAATGGCATATAGAGACTTTGCTATTACAGTGGTGGGTATTGAGGAGAGACCACAGTGCATTTTGTGTATGAAATACTAGCTCATGACTGTTTTAATCTGAACTAGATAAGACGCCACATAGACCCAGTCCAAACGTAGCTGGGTATTTTTGAAAACGAAGGTTTTCCTTTTTAAAAAAAATTATCTCCACACCAGCGCATTTTTAAATATATCTCTGTCTACATGTAAACGCAAGACACGACGTCAAGCAATGTCAAACTAACTGGGGGTCAGCTACCAAGAGCACCCAGGGAGCAGTGTAGTGAGATGGTACCTTGGTCAAGGGTACCTCAGTGGAACCTGGGCTGGGACCTGAGACCCATCTGATCACATGGAGAAGTCCCTAACCACTAGGCCTCCCCTGCCCACCAAACTGCAATGATAGACTTAAGGTCATGGTATGTATTATGGTATAACTCTCTATAGTAATTCATCTACATCTGTCTTTATATAAACAACTTTTTTTTTAGAATTTTTCTCACTTGAGCCCGAAAGAAAAAGAAAAAAACTTCTGTTGCCCAGCAGTATTAGACCAAAATGGGGTGAGGCAGATTAAAGTTAGCTCCTTAATACGGCCACATTAAGAGTAAATTGATTTTCCTTGGAATAAAAGGTCAAGATAAATGGTTTATAAGTGACTGCCCTCCCTGCTGATTAGCTCTCAATCCTGCAACTAACAAATGACTGCACTGGTGGCTTTCAGATGGGCCAACAAACAGGAAACTGGCTCCTAGGAAGCTACATTTGAAAATGTCACTCTCATAATGTCAGATCATGGATTATGTGTCAAAAGCACAAAGTAGCTCCTGTCCAGTTGCGGAACACCACTACCTGATAAATTAGCTTAATTTGCAATAAGCCAAGCTTCTGAACAGACTCTTGACGTGTGCTGGAGTCAGCTTTTATACAGAAATTGCAGTAACAGATGGAGAGTTTGTGGAATGATGAATGCATTGACTGCTAAAATACAGCGAGCGTCATTATCAGATAAAGTATCTGTCCTAAGCAGAGAATTTACACTGATGTAGAAGCAAAAAGATAAATGTGAACATGTAACATTGGCTCACTAGAAAGTGAGGTTACTCTAATGACAGCACTTACCCTGATCTGCCATAACATTAACACCACCTGCCTAATTTTGAGTAGGTCCCTCATCCTGCTGAAACAGCTCTGACTGTGGTGCACTGTGTGTTCTGATCCATTTCTATCAGAGTCAGCATCACTTTTTAAACCACAGTAGCTCTTCTGTGGGATTGGACAAGATTAGGCTAGCCTCCCATCACCACATAGGCCTTGGGTGCCCATGACCCTGTTGCCGATTCACCAGTTGTCCTTCCTTGGTACTAACTACTGGATATCTGGAATGCTCCACAAGACCTGCTGTTTTGAAGATGCTCTGACTCGGTCGTCAAGCTAACACAGTAACACTCATGTCAAATCAGTTCTAGCACATCAACTTCAAGAACTGACTGTTCACTTGCTGCCAGTATTATCCCACCCCCTGAAAGGTCCCATTGTAATGAAATAACAACATGGTCATTTCAGTGGTGTTAATGTTATGGCTGATTGGTGTATAGTTCTCTTGGTATATACGTATATATATACCATATATAATACCAACCGTTTACCAACATTCAGGACCCACATTTCTGTGTGCAGTGTCCTCCTTTAAGTACCAAACCCTTCATTATCAGTCATTAGCTACTAACAACAACTTCTTGTCTTACTTAGTATTGTAATATAGCAGCATTTTTTGTCCCCTTACAGAAAACTAAAGTCTCTGAATATGACTATAATAGTGCCTTGGTAATATCAGTAATTAGGTAACCCTTTATTCGCAATATCCCCCGCAGTCTTGTCTGTTGTTGACTACGCTGTAATACGAGCTTGTTGTTGTACGTATTACATCTGCCTACCTGCCGTTTAATGGCAGTTAATTAGCAAGCGGAGACACTTCACTGATATCACCGATTGAATAGCACATTACCTGCACTACAGTGTTACGAGTAAAAGACTTCAACACCCAAACTGTCAGCCAGTTTAAAGCCTCAACTCTTTGTGTTTACAGAAGGTGAGGAGGCTTTAAGCACAATCTGAGACAGGTTTGATAGTGTTATGATGACCTCGCTGTGAGAGGATTTGAAACGCAGTGTGGCGTTCTGTCACACCCATGAACTATGAACCAGATGTTTTTACAGGGCTGTGTCGATAAAGCTCTTTCTGGGCACCTGTTCCTTACAGTGGAACAGGTGGCGCCGTATGCTACACTCTGACAAACGCATTCTTAAAATGGGGTTTTAGAGAAGGTTGGCTTTTTTCTTTCATTTCCAAGGTATTTTCTGATAGGAGAGTTTCAGATTTTTTATGCCCTTTTTTTAACAACCACCTGCACCCTTTAACTGAAGCTTTTGAAGAGGTTTGCTTATGACGTTAGTGTGGTTTTATCTACCAAAACCATAAGTCACAAGTCATCTCTGGAACCCTTAAAATGTATCTAAACTCTGTAAATGTAGATTTCAGCAGCGGAAAGCATTGTAGTCTGAAGCAATGGAGTACTAGTCCAAGGTAGTGTGATGTAATTACCCCACAAACAATATGTGTGTATGTATTGGGTCTCATTGATGCATGTGATGAGTGAAGGCTAGCCCATCTGGTCTGATCCCAAAGAGGAGCTCCTCTTGCACAAAATGTTAATGCTGATTTTTATAGAAAGGGGTCAGAACACACAGTGCACCACAGTTAGAGCTGTTTCAGCAGCAGGAGAGACCTACTCAATATTAGGCAGGTGGTGTTTATGTTATGGCTGGTTGGTGAATGCACAAAAACACTAATGCACAAGAAAAAAGAGCTAAAATGTGACATGACTGCAGAAATGAAGACAGCAGTTGAAAACACATGGACATGTCAATCTTTTGAATCAAAATTTGAATTTTCTTTGTATTTTGTAATTTTCTTCTTAGTAAAGCACTTTGAATGGCTGCAGTGTGTGAAGGGCCTTGCTACATTGTGCAAGTAGTCCAATCTCTTTTCAAACCTGAATATAATGGTGGACAAAATAATTGAGGACAAAGCTTTTCAGAGCAATAAAATACTGATTATTTTAGGCTATAACCTTTGATTTATTATTTTCACACCAGGCTTTCTGTAGTAAATCTGCTATACCTGACTAGTATGGTTAAGACAGAGAAAGTGGTGAAGAGTGAACCAGTGGCAGCAGTACAGCAGTACTAGTGTTTGGGCCTATGCAGTATTTGTTTAAAAAAAAGAAAACCTATCAAAGCTATAGGATTTATCAGGTAGCAAGCAAACAGTTTTGAAGGTGATTTGCTGGAAGAAGGAAAAATGGGTGAGTGTAAGGATCTGAGGCACTTTGGCAAGGGCCGTATTGTGATGGTCAGAGCATCTCCAAAGTAGCAGGTCTTGTGGAGTGTTCCAGAATGACAACAACGTGATCATAGGCACCCAAGGCTCACTGATGCATACTGCACCACAGTCAGAGCTGTTTTGTCAGCATGAGTGGGGCATACACAATTTTAGGCAGGCGGTTTGAATGTTGGGTAAATGTCCCCCAAACAGTAATGTTCCACTTAGTTTACTGTAGGTCTTTTCATCTGGATTCATTGTAGTAGTTGCAACCGATAGTTATTGTAAGCACTTGCAGTATGTATTTATTGTAGTAGCTGCGGTTGGTAGTTATTGTAAGCACTTGGTATATGTATTTATTGCAGTAGTTGCTGTCAGTAGGATTGTAAGCACTTAGCATGTGTATTTATTGTAGTAGTTGCTGTCTATTGTTATTTATTTTACAATTAAGAGAAATGCGTTGGACTTGTAGCACTTGTTGCCCTATGCAGAGCTAATGCTTGATTGTTTCCTCTGTCCTGGAAGTCACTTTGGATAAAAGCATCAGCCAAATGAATAAATGTAAATGTCAATGTTATAGCTTATTGGTTTAGACCGTCTTTTGTTCCTGCTGTCTTTTGAATCTGAATGGTGATGCTCGGGGAGCTACGGTTCTGGTATTGTGCTGTGTATAAAGTATGTGTGTATATGTATGTGTGTTGGACTACTGTCCGTAAAATACACTGCCCTAAGGCAATATTAAAGATTCACTCTACTCTGCTAATGCAACTTTACTGCTAGCTTGCTAGATTGTATGCTAACAGAAAATGCACCATGATTTTAAATCTGAAACCAAACGAATTAGTTGCAGTTGATGCACTTAATGCAAAACAAAGTTCAATTTCTTTGATTAGCTAGCCAATTAGCTTGCTCAAACTAGCCTAGCTGGGGGGGGGGGGGGGGGGTATTTATTTTATAGGGTGGATTTTTTGTCATTCAAAAAGAATCATCCCATAAACAGCTAAAATCATACAATTTAAAAAGGGTCAAATTAGTTTTTGACATGCAATTAAACATAATAATATGAATATAAGTAGTTATTGTGAAGTACAATAAAAATAACATGTGTATCAATATAATAATATGAATATGTAATATCCTTTAAAAAATCCTATTTTTTGTCTTTATTTTGAGTGACCACTTGTGTAACATTTGCACACTTTAAGTCAAATTTGGCAATGGATGGCAAAAGAAATGTGAAAACCGAATAACTGATTAATTGTATTTGCTGCAGTGCATCAATGGCTAATCCAAACTATCAAGGTTTATTTACTGCAAGCTCATAGACTAGCCTAGGACACAACCTTTTTTGACTACCGTAAGAGAGAAAAGCCTTTAAAAAATCTCATTAAACAAACAAAATGCTGACTTTTATGATATGCAAATGGCGTAATTGGCAGGCGGCTCTGAAATAAGCAGAATAATGCTCAGCAAGTGTGCCTCACTAAGTAACACAGCTATGGTAGGGCCTCCAATTACTCCAGAATGTCTTGAAAGGGAATCATCACTGCCTGGCTGCAAGCTGTGTGTGCCGCACTCAGATTTTATAGCCTTTCCCCAATTGTTTTTAAGCAATAAATGCTCCCACTCCAGGAGACAACACTAAATCGATATGATTTGCCTGTTGATACTCTGCCGGGGAGTGTGTGAGTGTCTGTGAGTGTGTGGGGAGTGGGTGCTTTAACCTATGCGTGTCTCAGATTTATGTCATCTGATTAGTCTTCTATCCATAATAGGCATCTCCTGGAAATGAACATTTTATAACGTGCCTCTTGGCGGAAATTGGATATTTAATATACTGTCTCTGCATTTTATAGCTGCTGAATGCATAGGATCAGATTTGAGTTCAGCAGTGGCATGAAGAAAGGTGAGGGATAAACACTACAAAGTAAGTTCTGTACCTAAACTTGAAGATGACTATGATCATGGAAGTTACTATTGGAGGAGTTTAAAAATGTATACACCAATCAGCCATATGAGTTACTGGAATCAGTGGTTGAAGTTGATGTGCTGGATGCAGATATAAAGGCTGAGCCTAAGGGTCCGAGCCACTTTGACAAGGGCCTTATTGTGATGGCTAGAGTTTAGAGAGAATCTGCTACAGGGCCATGGGCACCCAAGGCTCAATTATGCATGTGCAGAGCGAAGGCAAGCCTGGCTGTTTGGATCCCACAAAAGAGCTACTGTGGTTTAAAAAGTGACTCTGAAAGAAAGGGGTCAGAACACACAATGCACCACAGTCAGTGTTGTTTCAGCAGCATGAGGGAGCTACTCAATATTAGGCAGATGGTGTTAATGCCATGGCTGATCGGTGTAGACATAGATGGATAGGCATGGGACCATGTTCCCTTCAATGCTTTGTAGGAGATCAGTATTGAAGTATGAAAGGTGAAAGTTTTGCATATTGAAATTCCATTTAAGAGCACTTTTAAATATAACATCCTAGTTATTCGTATTTCCTGTTTATCATATGATGAATAAAGTAGTGTGTTTTCTGTTAAGAATTTACATTAACATCCACAAAGCATGTCATTTCTCCAGAGGCACCCACACTTTTGCACACAACCGTATTATCAAGATTAAATATTTTGATTCCTTGGGTTTGGCGGCACAGTGGTGCAGTGGTTAGTGCTGTCGCCGCACAGTGAGAAGGTCCTGGGGTCAATCCCTGGGTCGGCCATGGGTGCCTTTCTGTGCGGAGTTTGCAAGCTTTCCCCGTGTTGGCGTGTGGTTCCTCTGGGTGCTCTGGTTTCCTCCCACAGTCCAAAAGCTGCACTAGATTGATTGGATGCTCTAAAATTGCCTGTAGGTATGAATGGTTGTCTGTCTGTGTTGCCCTGTGATGGGTTGGTCCCCTGTCCTGGGTGTACCCTGCCTTAGGCCCGCAGACAGCTTGGATTGGCTCTAGCTTCCCCACGACCCGGAAATGGAAGAAGCAGGTTAACAAAATGGATGGATGGATGGATTCCTTGTGTTTACAGCTGTTGCCCACATTCATGCTGCACTGCTAGTCTTCAGAATCAAAATCGTGCAGCCGGCTGTTGTAGGTTGCACACACACTCACGTTATATACAAGGAATGCAGGGAATAATACATTGAAGGAAATAATGTATGTTTTACATTAGGACTGTCAAACAGTTAGAACAGTTATATTTTAAATGCATCATAAGTAACAGTGTTGGTAATAAATAAATATAAATATTTACATAAGTAATATATAGATATATATGTTGTTAAAAAATACATGACAAAAAATGACATTTCTTGCATTGCTTTATACCTTTTTATTTCCAACACAATATGGATGGGTGGAGCTGTTACTACTGCTTCACTGCTGGGAACAATCCACCAGGTTAATGTGGTTAATGTCTGGTCTGTAGTGGTTACATAGTGGTCTTTCCATTGAGAGCCAAGAGGGGCTGATCAATTGTGCACCAACAAATGGGCTACAATCAATAACTGAAAACCAACAAAGTGCAGCTACAATGTTGCTTTAAAGTTTGTGAACCCTTTCAAATTGCTATACTTCTGCAATAACATGACCTAAAACATCAGATTTCCATACAAAAAAGCATATTTAGATTTTCTCTAATTTGTTTTATTGGGTGATTGAATTTATGCAGGACGGCACAGTGGTGCAGTGGTTAGCGCTGTCGCCTCACAGCGAGAAGGTCCTGCGTTCAATCCTTGGGTCGGCCACGGGTGCCTTTCTGTGTTCATGTGGGTTTCCTTTGGATGCTCCAGTTTCCTCCCACTGTCCAAAGGCTGCAGTAGGTTGATTGGATACTCTAAAACTGCCCGCAGGTGTGTGTATGTCTGGTTGTCTGTCAATGGGTTGCCCTGCGATGGGTTGACCTCCTGTCCTGGGTGAACCCCGCCTTAGACCTGCAGTCAGCTGGGATTGGCTCCAGCTTCCCCATGACCCGGAAATGGAAGAAACGGTTTAAAAAATGGATGGATGGATGGATGGATGGATGGAATTATGCAGAAATACATAACATTCTAAAGAGTTCACAGACTTTTAAGCAACACTGTAGGTAGGCAGAATGTCCAGAGAGCGTAAGGAAATGGTGGTTACTCAGTGCATCTTAGTTGTATGGTAATTCAAGGAACAACAAAATCAGTGGGTTTCTATCAGATGAGGAATTAAAGGAAGAACATCAAGCCCATTTTCATTATTTGCATTGTTTTGTATTTGTAATAGTTTCCATTATAGCAGCTGGAGAAAACATGTGACCTGACAAATCAAAGAAATCAATCAAATTATCTTCTTTTATTCTTTTTGTTAAGTTTTCATACATTTACAACATATTCTGTAAAAATCCCCACATATATGAGTTTCAGCCATTCAGTAAATATCTCAAGGTAGTCCACACCAGAGCTTACATTCTGCGCTCAAACACGTTACGTGAGCAAAGGCCAGATTTTGACGGCAAGTGTCAAACTCTGAATTTACACTTTAAATACCACATTAATTTATTCGTCTATAAGTTCTATTTTTATGCCTCATATTGGCTGCTTTACACTCAGAGTGCCATCAAACAATATAAAAGGCGAGGACGGCGGTGAATGAGTCAGTCCGGAAGCTGATGGCACCTGTCACATTAGCCGAGGATTGTGACAGTTTTATTGGGTTTTTTATTATGAAGCTGGCAGGTACATGCGAGCTTCGGAAGCCATCAGCTATTAGCGTATTTATAGAGCGGGAATTATTTCTTCCGCAGGCTTAATTGGTCCATTTGGGGTCAAAAAAAGTTTGTAAAATAAGCCATGATGATTGGGAATGTGGTCAACACTGCAATTTATTTGCAATTCAACAGGCTTTTCACTCTTCCTACCTCTGCACTGAAATAAGGGAGGAGGGAGCTTCAGCAGGAGATGTGCTGACACCAGACTTTATAATAGCTTAGCTTGTTCATCTGTGTTTTTGCATGTGTATTAAAAATGTTGTTAAATAAAACAAATTCTGGTACTTAACAGTTCACACCTCTGAGGAATTCACAGTGTTTTCTACATTCATCAGAGAAATAGCTAAGGAAATGTTTTCCGTTTTCTAATGCTTGCTTTTTTGGACTGCGACACATTTTCTTTTTCCAATATTCAGATATTTTTGCATGCTAAAGTAGAGAAAGCCATTAGAAATACCTCCCTAGGCTTTCATAGGAATGGAATGGGCTGGGTCCTGGGTATTGCTATTCCCACACACTGCTTCCAGATTCCAGATCATCCTCTCAAGAGCTTCTTACTGTTTTGTGTGCTAAATTAATACAAAGGGTGACCGTGCTTTTGCGGTTGCTGCTTCAAAGCTATGTAATGGTTTACTCAAAGACATCATAGATGCTTCTTCACTGACAAAAATATATAAAAAAATAAGAACTCACCTCTATATTTTAGCATTTAATAACTGATGTCCATGATGTGAAGACTGTTGTGTGTTTTATCTATTGTGCATTTTTATGTCTTTATTTTATGTCTGTATTTGATTTTTATTTGGTTTTATTTTTCTTTTTATTACTTTTTATGCCTGTGTGGCACTTTGGACCAACAACTATTGCACAAATGTGCTCTATAAATAGATGCTCTATAAAATGCTGCATGCTTACTTACTTCCATGGGGCATCCTATTTCATGTTCAAAATGAAGTACTGGGTGAATTTTTGTGAATTCAGCAAAAATGGTTTAGCATGAAGTCCTTATTCACTTATTTGCTCACTAGCCAGCATTCTATACATTCTAGATTAATTCTAGATGAATAATAATAGATTATTCTGTGCTTTAACACCTGAAAGTGGAAAGTGGGCAGGAATGTATCATTATCCACAACAATCAAATAAAAGAGCAATGAAAAAGGTGCCAGGTGAGTTATATGACTACATGTGCTCATTATTGTTAAAAGAACTGAACACTGTTCAGTAACTTGTGTGAGAGTTCAACAAAAGCAATTTTCCTTTCATCACTATGCCCCATAGAGGTGAAAAAAATATATTTTTTTTTTTTTACTGTGAAATTTTTTTTTATTAAATCCAAAGGGCCAGTTCCGCTCTGTATCTAGTTTTATTTATTTTTTTCCGCTTACATATTTATTTTTTAATGTCTGGAAAACTGTAAAATAAAAAAAAAAACTTTTTGAGCAAAGTTGGTCTGAATGCTTTTAAGAAAATGTCAGTTTGTAGACCTGCACCATGTACTTGCTGTAAATCAGCCTGATTTTACAGTTTAATCAATATGAATTCTTATGAATGGCACTTTTAATGACTTCTAGTTTGCAAAAAATCAAACCATTGCAAGTTATATCTTGCAAATTGAAATTGGTCCTTGAAAATGATTAAAAAGAGACTTCGTAGATATCACACAGAGGTTGCATAGTATAAATACTACTTATAAAATAAAACCACTGAAGTAGTGATGTTACAGCCAGTAAAAATACAAAAATCTCTTATCAGTATTAAATGATGGAGTAATGTTTAGATTATTTTACATATTTGCAAAAAATGTTGACACAGCCCCATAAAAGTTTCAAAATAATTATTCTTGGGAAAATATACAGTCAAAATATCTTTAAAAAAAGAGTTTTTCAGCTTTAGAGCAATAGGTAACAAGATCTGTCGCACTCTTATTGCAGGAATAAATAGAATTGTAACAATAAACAAAATGTTAAAGAACTATATTAATACTATTAATACTATATTAATATGTTCTGAAGATATAACTAGCGCACAGTGAGGGCTCGGCAGACTACAGTCATATGGCAAGGTTAGTTCCATTTACCAACTAGCTCCTCAGTCTGTAACAGTTCCAATGGTTTGACAGGAAATCAAATTTGGACCTATTTTGACTGTGAAAAATTGTGTAAATTTGGGTTTTTGTGAAACAATTCCTTTTAAATTCAATTTGACATTTTTGGTAAGAGTGTGGAGATGTTTTTAATTGTTTTTATTACATTATTAGAGCTGGTCTTTTCACTTAATATATACGCAAAAGAATTAACAGTGAGAATAAAGTGGGGCAACTTTGTTGGTTGCTAGTCAGCACATTAAAAGTAGTGTTGGAAGGAATTGCTTGAGTTGTTTACCGTCATTTTTATCATGTTGTAATCCTTTTTAGTTCTTACCTACTTTAAAGTTAGGTCAACACATTCTGCCTGCCTGCCTGCCTGTTTGTTGTTGTCTGTTCTGCCTTTGCATTTACCTGTTGTCTAGCCTGCCAGCTCGTGTTTCGGCCTGCTTAACTTTAAACTGAACCTTTGGCAGCATCTGGGTGTGGTGTTTTTTCTTAGTTCCAGTATTGCCTTAAAGAGAGCAAAGCTCAATACTCAGGAGTCACTGTTCTAGATTCTGAGGTCAGTAGTAAGCTGTGGTTTCCACTTTCAGCTGAATTATTCTCTGAATGAGCTTTATATTGATTTAATGTGTAGCATTAGTGCATTAGTAAGTAGTGTATATAAAACATTCATTTTGCCTTAAACTTTTAACAAGAACCAAACTGTACTACAGCCATTAATCCAATTTCCCACTGAGCCTGACAATGACCTCACCTACAAATCTATTCTTTTTGCAAACTTGCACTTGTGAGATCTTATTGCGGTTGATGTGCTTCCCTGCTTTTGTTTGGCTCTTTCTTTACCTTTTATTCATCATACAACAGTACAATAGCCAGTCCATAATACATATTTATTAGAATACATATTTATAAGCCTCTTTTCCATTGCATTAGCGTTGTGTAGGTGTTTGGTGTCACTAAAAGCCTCGCCTCTGCACACTCGCACACCTGGCCCCTGAGTTTATGCCTCTTCTGTTAAAGAGGGATGGCAAAGATAAGAAAGGAAAGAAAAACATAAGCACCATTATACAGTTAGGTCAACAGTTGGAACCAAACTTGACCTGATCTTTGGAGATGTCAAGTGCTCTGAAGAGGAACATTCTCATCTTTTTTTTCATCTCCATAGCATTTTTTTTTTTTTTTTGTGGGTTCCCGATTTTTTGGAGAGTAAAATATCCTTATGCATAGTTAGATCAGATATTTTCATACAAAGTGGCACTTTCGGGTCTGTTAACAGCCCTGAACAATCTGAGCAATTTGAGGCCACTCACCTGACATTTGTTATGGAGAAAAAAGAAAGATTACATGTGTTCCACCTTTCAATCGTATTATGTATTAGACAAGATTGCACAGGCTGCTAACCATAAACTGGGCTACATAAAAGTATCTCCTTTTATCATCCTCTCATGTCACCAAATCCTATCACCGCACCTTATGAAGGGGATACTGTTTGGTTGGTTAAGAGGATTGAATGCAGATATATGGAATACAACCATGGCCTCAAATTAGTAACCTGGGACAGTCTGCTTTAATGTGGCAAGCAATTAATTTTAAGCTTGTTCTGAAAAGAAAAATGTACCGCGAAAATATTAGAATCCTTCGAAATTCCATTTCATGTTTTAAGTTACACAAAATTAATAATATCAGCTTTTCAAGTTAAAATGCTATTTGTATCTTAATTAGATAAAGTTGTAGTTCTGTCAGGCAGTTGCTGACATGATCTAACAGAATAAGTTAGCTAGTTTTAATTGCTCGTTCAGAGAAAAACACTGCTTCTAGTAAAATGTGCTAATTAGAAAACAGACAGCCCATTACTATCTTCACTAAGGGTGGAAATGACAAATCAGCTTAGACTGAATCTGAGCTCAGAAGATGAAATATTGACAGGTTCGACTGCAGCAGCCTCGTTAGGCTACCTGGTCCCGCTAATAAGGCTAATGCTGCACTATGCAATATTAATATAGTCAGCGCCTTCATTTTTATCATCTACATACACACCCAAAGCCACTCACCACACCTTACAAATTATTGATGGAGCTGAGCACCCGGCAGTTTTTTATTATCTCTCTCTGGTATTGGAGGTTTAATGATTTGCTCCATGATTTTGAAGTGCTTAGGTGTCTGAGTAGGATAAAACAGATTATTTCATGAAGGCATCTTTTCATGAAACCTATGTTTTAAACCTGGTTTATTTGACTTTTCGGCTGGATCAGTGCTATAAAATTCCCTTTCTAATCAAGTGTTATATGGAAATGTCATGTAAATCATGGGTGGAGGCCGGACTGTCAAACTCCAGTCTTAGAAGGTCACAGCACTGTAAAGTTTCAGATTTAACACACCCCATTCATCAGATAATGATCAAGGTATACATAAAACTGGGTTTATCAGAGTAAAACATGTAATCCTGAATTTGCATGGGATTGGGGGGGGGGGGGGGTGCAGCCATTTTTCTGTTTTTTAAGAAAATGGCGTTCAAAGAAATGACTGACAATTGAAAAGATTATAAATTATAAACTGAGGTGTCAGAGATGGTTCTTTGGAGCAATGGCATAGAAGGACCACTTTTGGCAGCCTGAAGAACCTTTCAGGTAATATATTAAAGAGCTTTTTATATAAATGTGAAGTTCAGTGAACCTCTACATGATATAATGGTTTTATACCAATAAAAGCTTTTTTGTAAAATTCCATGACCAAGCCAAGAACCATTTAAGAACATTTAAAAGTGTAAAACATACTCAGGAATTAAATACTGTTGTACAAGAACATCCATTCATCCATCCATCTAATGACAATCACTGTAGTTACTGCTTTGCACATTTTTCTCAGCTTGAGGTATTTTTGAAGGGTGAGTGTACTATGTGCCTGAATTTGAGCCTTTTTACTTGTCCTTCTTTTTTCAGATCTAAGTATCTTCCCCCAGTCTCTTAGCAGGATCCAGACCAATTAGCCTGGTCTCAGAGTCGCCAGCCAGTTTGTGCATCACCTCCCATCGTTAATATTTCATTACAAGAGGAGGCAAAAGAGCACTTTAGCCTAAGTCGTGACATGATGGCTCTGGTGGAAGCCCCAGCTGTCAGTAAAAGATTAGGTTTTCATTTTGACTTCCAGGAAAACTTTATGGTCAGAAGGAGTCAGAGCTGAGGTCTATGGATACAAGGTCACTGGAGGCCTCTTCGATCTGCTTCTGGTGCATGGATGGGGTTATAGTAGCCGCAGTTACTGTAGTCATGAACCAAGGGCAGCCAAATAACAAATCTAGTTTTTGTGAGGATACTGTGGAATGCTTTTGGCTTTTGAAATGACTTGTTTCAGGTCAAGGTTGGCTAGTTACAAATAATGCTGGTGCCATAAATTCCCATAAGCTTCAAGCTATCATGTCAAAGTGTCCAGTACCCTGGGCATTGGACCAACCTCTCAAACATGCACCATTTTCTTGGGTCAGGACTTCAGGTCTTTTTTTTAGTCCTGGGGCTGAAATCCAGTTCTCATGAGAATATATAAGAAATATGTAGAGAACCTTTGGAGTTTGCAATGATTCATTTCATAGAAAGACTGGCTCAACCCAAATGTTGCAAGTGCAGTGAAGTTTCATGCACTTTAAGCTGTCATGTTACTGTGTAGTATTCTGGAACCTTGACCAACCTCCCATCCATGTAGTCAGAGTCCAGGGACTTGACGTAGTCTTGTTTTAGAGAAGAGCTTCTCAATCCTGGGACTCACAGGAGTGTTTGTGAGAATGCTGCAGATTCCTTTTGGATCTACTAGGATTCCTTTGAGACAAGACGCATGTTGTAGAAACATGTTTTGCAGTCCTAGGGACTTTGCAGTGCATATTTTTATGTTTTCCTTGCTCTAACACTGTTTGTGAAAGACTTGCCTGAGCGAGGAAAACACAAACATGCTGTTTCTGGTGTAACTGAGAACTGAGAACCTGGTGAGACTGAGAACCATTCTTGTATAACAGCAGAAATCCAAAAGCAGCATCAGATCAGATTAAAATCCACAACTAAAAGTACTTTTTTATTTTTATTTGTGTTTCTCCACTGAAAATGTTTGTTTTGTTGATGTTTTTATCCAGCTTCTGCCTTTTCACTGTCTTTTCTGGGTCCTGCACTGCCTTCTTCTGTTAAGATCTCATCTGTTCTGCTCAGTGTGACATAGATCCACCTTTCGCCAGGGACCTCGAATCCCTTCTGCTACCAATTGTTCACAACTTTATAGTAAGTAGCGCATCGTTTCCATCCATCCATCCATTTTGTAAACCGTTTCCGGGTCGTGGGGAAGCTGGAGCCAATCCCAGCTGACTGCAGGCCTAAGGCGGGGTTCACCCAGGACAAGGAGGCCAACCCATCGCAGGGCGACACATAGACAGACAACCATTCATATACACATCCATGCCTATGGCCAATTTAGAGTATCCAATCAACCTACTGTCAGCCTTTGGACAGTGGGAAGAAACCGGAGCACCCGGACGATATCCACGCGAACACGAGGAGAGCGTGCAAACTCCACACAGAAAGGCACCATCATTTGTACTGGTAAAAAAAATAAAAAGGAAAATGATTTTTTGTTTGTTTTCCACTCACATTCACATTGTTTTTTGTTTGCGTTCTGTAATTAAAAGCCATGGTTCATGGTGCGCCTTGTTAATCAATTATAAGCTAATTTGCAGTGCTTAACAACACCATAGAAATGTAGCAGGTGTGGACATGCTTCTTGTTTAAATAATATGAATAAACACAATAAATGGGAGAACACAAGAAAAGAAAACTGGAAATAAATGGTGTGAAGGAAAGAAGATAAAAAGCCTCTGCTAAGTGTATATGGTTTACCACCCACCTGAAGAACCTGGAGAGAAGGGGGAGGTGGGGAAGCGCCTGACCCTGAAGGTCTGTTTTGCGTGTCCCTGTGTCTCTTTTCATTTAACCGAAGATGAAAGAATGGTGAGGAATAGTCTGTTCTATTCAGCACCATCTGTCACATTCTGCAGGTAGATTGTATGCTTTCAAGCATACGTCAAGGCCTAGTTGAGGCACTACTTGGATGGCCAGGTTCCTTATTAAACAGTTCTTTATCACACAAGTGCTAACGAGCATAGGTGACTGGGTCTCTATAGGCTTCGCATTCCCTTTTTTTGCTTTATGCCTTCATTCCTGCCTTTATCCCCTTATCCCGGTGGTGGAGCACACTCTGCCAAGCCGTTTACATGCCTCACTGACTACAGTGCTTCTCTCACTATCCCTGTCTACCTCACATCACCTGCATCCAGGATTGGACTGGGATCCAAAATAGAGTTGGACTTTTGTGCAGATCAGCCTGCCACAATCAGGCATAAACCTTTAAATTCCTTTAGCTCTCCAGTGTACGCTCATGGGTCAGTTGATCACAGAGATTCTAGAGTCAGCTATCTTACCATCTTCTTACTGGGGTGCTTTACAGTACAGTTAGTTAAGCTGTGGAGCAAAGCATTATGTAGCATTATCTTTCAGGGTGATCAATGGTAATCGAATCAACTAGTCCATCGAACATGCCTCTTCAATGTGCAAAACCAGAAAAGAAATGGTTTAATTTGAGTTGGGAACTGATAAAGTTCAAAGAAAAGATTTACAGTGTTTTCACTGATTAACATTTTTTAAATATCAACAAATATAGAATTTGATGCGTGCAACACACTCAAGAGGGTTGGGATGGAGGCATGTTTCCCACTGTGTTACATCACCTTCCCTTTCACTGTTTAATCATTTTTGGAACTGAGGAGACTAATTGTTTTAGCTCTGCAAAAGGAAATTTTTGCCATTCTGGCTTGGTGGTGCTGTCTGATTCTCCTGTTCATGAAGCTGTCAGTAGGAGGCAGATCTGGGCTGCTGTTAAGCCAGTCAAGCACAGACACTCTGTGTCTATAAATCCATGCTAATGTAATGCTGAAATAATCCTTAACGTCCTGAGAAATGATGCCACCTCAATGGCAGAATACTGTATGTCTCTTTAAAGTCCTAAAAACATCCCTCCATGTCAATGGTTACTTTACACACTGGTAAATGGTAACTTTACATACTGTGGGCACCGATTCCCCTCCCCCATACCATTACAGATGTTAGCTTTTGCACATCTTCCTCATAACAGTCTGGATGGTTCATCCTTGGTGTGGAGAGCTTTCTTGAAAGATGGCTTTGCTTTCTTTTTTTGTAAGACTTTCAGGTCGTATTTCTTGATGGAACGGCAGACTGTGTTAGGAGACAGTAGTTTTCCGAAGTCCTCCCAAGCTTATGTGACAATATTTATCACAGTAGCATGACAGTTTCTCATGCAGGGCCTTCTGAGAGCTTGAAGAGAGTTATTTGTATTCTCTGAACCTTTTCACAATAGTATGTGCTATAGATGATAAAAGAGCTCAGTTCTTTGTAACTGAAGTTTGGCACAAAGTGAGTCAGGACCCACCTTTGCTTGCAAGGATTTAGCTTTTGGTGTATCACCCTTTTATATCAATGTCATCTCACCTGTTTTCAACTCATTTGCTTATCATGGAATGTTTTAAAATTGGCATAACTTTATATATTCTACGAACGTTTCACTCATATTATGCTCTTATTTTACTAATGAGGAAACTTTGTCTTCTTTATTTTCTGGGATAACTTTTCTCCATCTGTTGTCAGTTTTTTTTTCTTTTCTCCATGGGCTTGGTTTAACTTTGGCTGTGGGAAGAAGCATGTAGTTAGACCATGAGGCTGGAACAGATGCAGTGTATGTGACATTCACACCATATCTCTCTTTCTTCTCATTTATTTACAATGTCCAAGACTGCACTAATGTCTCCTTCCACAGTGATCCAACCCTCCCTCACCACTGACCTCAGCCTTTCTCTAATTTGGCAGTAGGTTTATGGAAATCCCTGTGCATTTGTAGTCATAAGACGCTGTTGCTGTGCTACATAGTCTCACAGAGCGGCTGCCCTCGATGTTGCTCTGAGCCTGCTAGCATATCATCAGGGCAGGCTCAGAGAGAGCTGAGAGGTGTGTGTTTAGACCCGCAGTCATGTTTAACAGGCTGGGTACCAAGGGACCTGTAATACCCACCCAGCACAAGGACGCTATCAGCTCATAAAACCAGCTCATTCATCAATGTCTGAGTCTATCCACACACACACACACACACACACACACACATACATCTAAACAAACACAGATGGGGATGCATGTAACACTGTTCACACACTTCACTTGCTATGTTAATGGCACTCATGTTGCATCAGTAACTGGTGTGTTTGAGAGAGAGAGAAAGATAGAAAGAGATAGAGAGAGAGAGTAAAGAAAGAGAAAGAGAGAGAATGAGAGACAGATTATTTATGTAGCCTCTAAGCAACAGCTGTGCATCAAGAGAGAATGTCAAATATAATGGACGTGCACTGGAGGGTAATTTGAGCTGTCGCTAAGTAGTGTCACCACAGCTCTACAGAACTGCTACATGGTAGAGTTGGGCCTATCTGTAATTCATCTTGAGCCTTTCTGTGAGTGGACTGTCAAAATGTGAACTTGTTGGACCACATCCAGCTGACTTTTTCATCAAGATCACCAAGACCAGGTTTCTAGTCCCTTGACATTGCAGCCCATCAAGATCAAAGACCCAAATGGTGTAAAAGCACATTTTTTTCTTTCTTTTTTTACAAAAGATTTTGATTCATGAACCAAATGTGAAAATCTTTTAAAAATATTTTTAAATATTTGAAAACTTTATTTTAAACATTAAGGTTTATTTAAACTATCTGTCATTGTAAACACAAAGTTCACCACAACAATTAGCATTTAACCCATCCACACATGGAGCAGAGGTCAGTGGTATCTGGTCCAGGAAACGTCTTAAGACTGGGATCAGAAGCCTCTGTAGAATCCCTTTGGACATTTGGTTCTTATCAACACCATTGGAAACAACCCTGATTCAGGGAGTTTCTCTACAAAGGAGCATTTACATTTACATTCTCAGCATTTGACAGAGGCTCTTACCCAGAGTGACATACGTGGTGCTTAATCGTCTACAAAGAAAACCTCTTATATCAGTAAACATAGACTTGGATTAAGAGCTGCTAGTCAACCAAGATTATACCTGAGCTGGTGCAAAACCATGCACTTATATGATCATATATGCATATATATGAATGTTTTATTTTTGTTTGTTTGTGTTTTTGTTTGTTAGTTCTGTAGTTATGGTCCTATGTACTCTGTAGGTGGGTCTTCAGTCATTGTTTGAAGACAGTGCGGGACTCTGTCTATCTTCGATTTTTAAGAAGGAGGGTGTCTAGTCGGGCTGAAGAAGAGTTCTGAGAGGATGAACTGTTATCCGTGGTTTGAGCATGGCAGCTATGTAAACAGGAGCTGGACCATTTTTGGCCTTGTAAACAAGCATCAGTGTTTTGAATCTTGAAATCACCATCCTGACATCTTTAGCATATGCAGAGAGTTTGAAAAATAGTTGTGATTTCTCTTTTGCGTAGATAGATAGATGGATGGATGGATGGATGGATGGATGGATGGATGGATGGATGGATGGATGGATGGATGGATGGA
>JBBPDA010000041.1:35950228-35969858 GCA_037974385.1 Arnoldichthys spilopterus | reverse complement strand
TCTATCTATCTATCTATCTATCTATCTATCTGTCTGTCTGTCTGTCTGTCTGTCTGTCTGTCTGTCTATCTATCTATATATATATCTATCTATCTATCTATCTATCTATCTATCTATCTGTCTTTCTGTCTGTCTCTCTGTCTGTCTATTTACCTATCTACCAATCAACCAGCCTACCTAGTATATATCTGTCAGTCTATGTAAATGTTTATGAATCCATAATTTGTATTTCGCTTTTTTAAGTCAGCGCTTTTACAATCTGCACTGTGCTTAATCCAATTAAGTGTTGCTAATTATTCTCTCGTTATGATGAAACTTGTGGTTAGCCAGTGTCCTTCAATTATTGATCAAATTTGCAATATGCTGAGAACAGGACGAGGAAAGTCCTCTACTTATGCGAATTAGTTCTGCTTATTTGAATGAAGCACCACAGTCATTTAAACAGCTACATATTTTCCTAATGCGCGTAACATTTAATGACAGCAGTGTGAGGGTCGATGTTCATTCTTCATACTGTAAAGTTCCTAGCTATACAAAAGATTGGAAAATCCTGCCATAAAGGCCCAGGGGCAGTTAAAATCAAAAGCAAAGACTTGCTTTTAGCTTTGGACTGGAGAGAGAGCTGTTCCACAAGGAAATTCAACATGGTGTACGGTGGGACATGCTTTCACAGGGCTTTTAGGGCAATTTTCTCATCTGCTTGTAGGACTATTTTCTCATCTGAACAGTACGTGTAGGGCTATTTTCTCATCAGCAGCACCTTAGCATGGTGTCATCACTACCAGAGGACTATTACTTTAGTTTAGGAGAGGGCTATTACCTGCTTTATTGCTCGTGTTTGTGGGATTGTTTGTATGTCACAAAAATAGAGCCAAACTGTGACTACGTCCTCAGGCTCAGCTGGATTTTTCCTGTGTAAATAATTACTAAATGAAGTGAAATAAGTCGCTCTGGCAGAAAGTCACACATGCAGGGTGATGGTGTGGTTGTGTCCCATGCTGCTTTTGAGTTTTCGCTGGATGGGCCTATTTACCCCTTGTGAATTCAGAATCACTTCAGAAGTCTTCATTCACACCCTGTGCAGTCTGAAAACATATTAAGGTAGTGGGCAGATGATTAAGTGTTTGTAATTAGCTAGCCAAATCATTTTAAAAAAAAGCCTTTGTGCTTTGTACCCTGGATGCTAATTTGGTGAACTGGTGGTTCTTAGACTTTTAAACAGTTTCATGTCCATTGGTCACATTTTTTTTTTTAAATTCATACAGACACCATTTCCAGAAAAGTTGGAAAAAGTGCCATTAAAACAAAAATCTGCACTACATAAAATCCCTTGAACCTTTATTTAACTGACAAAAGAACAATAAATTCACATTTGCACTGGCTGGCCAACGCCTAATCATGGTGTATTTTGTAGGGGTGTAACAATGAATTGTATCAAAGCATCAATCAAAATAGTGCACAATCCATTTAATTGACGTGACCTAAAAATCCGATGTGTGTTCACTCCATAATTAACTTTTTAAGTTGCTTTTGCATATGACTACACTGGGCAGTGGTGGCCTAGTGGTGAGGACACTGTCTTTGAGAACTGAAGGTCTCGGGTTCGAGTCCCGGCCCGGGCACTACTGAGGTACCCTTGCGCAAGGTACCGTCCCACATCACTGCTCCCCGGGCGCTGTTGATAGCTGCCCGCTGCTGCACGTGTGATGGGTTAAATGCAGAGGTTGCATTTTGTTGTGGTGCTTGAGTGTGTTCACAATGACAAATAATCACTTTCACTTCTGTATTTGCCCTTAAATAATAAAACTATTGAACATTATAACAATTATTTAACATTATAATGTGTGTGCATTTGTGAGCTGATGAAAATGTAGCAGATTGTGTGTAATTTCATTATATTTCATACTGACTGCAAACCCCACTATCCAACCCAATTAGCTAAACTGCATGAACCAAGTCATATCACTGCACATTTTAAGGTATTAAAACTGTATCAGATTGTTGGCCAAAATAATCCGATCGGATTGGATCAGGATGGCGTATGTGATTTACACGCCTAGTACTTTGGAAATGTAAACAAATGAATGTAATGCCAAAAATATACTTAATTGATTTAATAGACAGGTTAAAGTATAACAATATATAAAGAGTGTCACCAATTCGATAGGTCATGACTTAACACATTTACATTTATTCATTTGGCTGACGCTTTTATCCAAAGCGACTTCCAAGACATGGAGCAGAGTAGTGGGACGGTATCTTGCTCAAGGGTACCTCAGTAGTGCCTGAGCCGGGACTTGAACCTGCAACCAATGTCCTAACCACTAGGCCTCCACTGCCAACACTTTGTGGTAAACTCCATAAGAGAATTGTCAGATGGTTCAAAAAGAATTTTCCCTACACAAGATTGTAAAGACTTTAGGTCTTTCAACATCTACAGTACATAATATTGTGAAAAGTTTCAGTAAATCCAGATAAATCTCAGAAGAGATTTCACCATGAATTCATATTCTATTTTTTCATATTCTATTCTGTTTCTCACATTCCACACATTTCTCTCTTCTCCTCTCTTCTGTGTAACCCTGCATTTCTGGGCACTGTGACATATCCTTCTGTAAGTATGACAGTCTATCACAGTCTCCTCTGTCTTATAAACACACTGATAACAGTGACCTTCATGTTCCCAAACATTTAGAGAAGGCCTGTGCTGTCACACAGGCAGAGCAGATCTGCTCTCAGCAGTGCACTAATCACCTCTAGGTAACCGCCTCATCATCTGACTTCAAAAGAACCTTGGATTTAACTAAACAAATCCATGAGGCTGGAAACAACTTTTGAATGAGCGAGACCTTTCAGCTCTCAGAAGGCATTGCTTGAGAAACTGCTAATGGGATGAATAAAGCTACATGAGCTTGGGAGGACTTCCAAAAATGTTGTCACCTAACACACTCAGCCACTGCATCAAGAAATGCAACCTAAAACTTTTTCATCTGATTATCATCACCAAGGGGAGCTGCCACCCTTCCGTTCAGCCTGATCGACCATCACCATGGCCCACCTTCACACTATGATTCTGCCTGACCTACTATGATAGGGGCTTGTACTGCTGACTAGAGTGTCCACTACACTAGGAACTGCTCCACTCCCACTCAACCATTCAGCTTGTTCTTATGACCAGATCGTCCATCAGTGGGGCCTCCTGCTCATTTATCTTCTAGTTTATCTACCATGGACCAACTTCACTTGCTTCATTTGCTGCGCACCACATAGCCATAAAATTTAAAGACCTTAAGTAATGCTTTTATGAACTGATTCTTGGTTCCCCCCAAGGTTTCTTCTTCCATGAAGTATTTGCTTGCCTCTGTCACCTTTGCCTTGCTCATTAGGGGCTTGTACCTGAATTCTGTAAAGCTGCTTTGTGACAACATCAATTGCAAAAACCGTCAATATTACTGTTTCACTTTAGCAGGAATTAAACACAAAAATAGACCTTTAAGCTGAGTCTAGGAATTAGCCAGGATGGAGCTGAGGCTGGTGAAAAACAATGGATAAATGTATACAATGAGTCAACAGTTACAAATGCAAGGCCAAATGTAATGTCTATGGCCAAGCTGATGATGACTAAAAGTGAGTTGCATTATTTAAAAAAATAATAAATTAGATCAATAAAATAAATAAATTAGATCTTTGACCACTGTCCTTTCCTCCACCATGATTATACAAGTAAAGGTCAATAACAAGTCAAAAAACTGGGTATAAAAATGGCATTTTTTTGGGTATCGTACTCATTTCAAGTTCAAGTTTATTGTCGTATATAGAGACCAATGGAACATCATTACCAATGATTCAATTCTTGGACTCAGAGCCTCCTCAGATTAAATATTTAACATTAATGAAGTGATAAAATATACAGAAGTCTCAAAATGACAAGTGTATTATTTTTAAAACTCTTATCAACGTGATCAATGTTAAGTCTGATGGCTTGCTGATAGAAACCATCCCTGCTGGTGTAGGTCTGGATGCATCTGTACCTCCTGCCAGACGGCAGAAGCCTGAAGGGTCTGTGACTGGGATCAGAGAGGATTTGGAGGGACATGTATGTGGTTTAAGGTTGGGAGTGTGTGGCTTTATAATATTTTTACAATAGTCAATATTTTAATGTGCGACCATGTGGGGAATGTATTGACAATAATTCGGGAACATATTTAGCATAATTCTGCAAATGCGTGAAGCCCACGTGAGACAAACAGGGCGGTTTATTTTTAATCAGTGGCGCTTCATGTGTGTTGAGTGTGGAATCAGAAAGCTGTCGCCCCATCCTGCTCTCTATCTAATCACTTACTTTTCCAATGACAAACGACGGGCCTCGTCGTGCCAACTGCTGCAATATTCCCCTGGAGAAAACAATAACGCCATGACCAAATGGGGGAGACTGGCACTCTCTCTCACTATCTCTCTTTCTCTCTCTCTCTCTCTCCGCTCTAAATTACACAGTGGCCCTGCAGGTGCCAACTTCTCCCCTGAAACGATTATTTCTACCTCACAGAAGATTGCTTTGGTAATTATATGCATCATAATTAAATTTGATCAACTCCTTGGAGGATGGCAATCTCATCTGACCGGTTTTGGGGGTTTTCACTCTTACACACAGTCAGTGAAGCATATTCCCTTGACGCTTTAAAGGTGCCATCTAAGGCATGCATGCATTCCTCACACCAGCCACAGGTCGCCTGGGGGATGTTTAGCAAAGCCAGATTTTTCAGTTTATCTTAAAAATGGGCGTCGTCAGTACTGATAGATGTTAACTGAAGCAAATTTTTTTGTAAGTGAAAAACCAAACTAATAAACATTTACATTCAGGGTTCTGTCCAAAGCCATGTCTACAGAACATGTTCATGCCCACTGCCGGAGCTAGAATTCAAGAATAATGGTGATAACCAGTGATGCCATAAGTGGATGCTGGCTCGGTTAATTAGATCCTCATTCTGACAAGTTGTTTAGGGGCAGTGATGGTGTAATGGTTTTCTTGAAAATGAACTTTGAATATTCTGAAAAGTTTTGCTCTCAATGTTTATTTTTCCTTTTTCAGAAAATTCAATTTTCTTCTGCATCAAATCATCACAGAGCATCAAAACAGCCCAAATAAGCCATTACAGTCCTAATAAGGCATAAAACTACACATGAGTTTTTGACCACAATTGCAAATTTACATGTTTATAACAATAACACACTTAAATCACCAGGAAAATGTCTCTGCATGGTGTTTAACTGTAGAATATTTCACATTATTCTTGAACATGTTCTTTGAATATTGTGAATCATGTTGGTCTCAATATTTAATATTTTTAATGATTTTTTTTCTTCAGAAAATACAATTTTATTCTGCATAAAATCAATACAGAGCATCAAAACACAGTCCAAAGAAGCCATTACAGTACCAATAAGGATTAAAACTACACATGAGTTTTTGACCAAAATTGCAAAAATACATACAGCCTTCATCAAATCATTACAGAGCATCAAATCACAGTCCAAAATGTATGACCAAAATAAAAAACAAATACATAAGGCTATAGCCTTCAGTTTTTTCAGAAAATTAAATTTTATAAAATCATTAAGTCTGGTGAGAAAAACCTTTATCTTTGAAACTGGGAAGTGTCTGATTGGGCTTGAATTCCAGAGACATTTGATTCCTTCACATCATTTGTCAAAAGGCTTGCACCCTGTTTGAGGTCCCACCTTTTTTTTAACACTCTGTTTGTGGGTGTGGTTTGCTAGCCATCCTTTGCTGACTTTTTCCAAATTCAACGTTTCCCATTGGAAAATAATCGCTCTTGGCTCAAGTTTCCCAAGTCTAATCAGAAAGTCCTGCTTTGTGAAATACCCCCAGTTTTCTGTCCCTGAAGGATTTAGGCTGTTCCCTGCCACAAGATGCACAACAGAGAAAGACAAAACATCACATACCTTCAGCTTAGTGTGCACAGGAATATCCAAAGTATCAGACGGCGCCATGTTAATTCACCGCCTAAACAAGATTAAGTGAGATTGGTTTTGATCAATTGAGCATTTCTCTCATTTCAGAAGGTGTAATAATCACTTAATCCACAGTAAACAGACAGAGGAGAAACAAACAAACAAACCAACAAGAAGATGAGGTGACTGCCAGCTGAACTCCGGACAACCTCTAGTTACACACACACACACACACACACACAGTTACATCACCCCTGGAACAAATCCAGAGAAGTCCGCAGTGTAGCAGCAGTAGGGAGGTACGCAGCACAGCATGGTGTTGGGATCTTCTTAAAGCCACATTAAACCACAAACTCCAGAAAATCACACCCATATTCCAATATTTCCTTCCCCAAGCAGCCTAATCAATTATACACCTATTGACTGTAGGAATACAACCAAAAGTTTGACATCACCTTGCCATCTAATATTTTTTTTTGACTTTTCGATCCCATAAGGCAGCATTTCCCAAACTCAATTTTTAAAATCTGAAAATTACAGAATCAACCAAATGTCAAAGGGACAAACAGTGTAAACGAATAGTCCATCCACATACGTGGAACAATTCAAAATATTTAAATCCCATGCATTTGTTTTATTAGTTTTAAATACGTTTTAAATGTAAACATTTAAACATACATATTTCTATTCTAATTTAAAATTTAATTACAAAAATGAAGCTTTAATACCTTTTACATTTTGGGAGACACTGGCTTAAGGCACCTACAAAGGTTTTGCTATCATGCAAAATATACTTTGAGGACACTCATCATCTTCATCAAAGGGTCTTTTTTTTAATCAAAAATAATGATCTGATGAAAAGAAAAAAATTAAATAAAAGTGTATATTGAAAAACTTATTTGCATATTGAAATAGGAAGGTTGTCTTTGCAAAAGTTTACATACAGTAGCAAGCAGATGTCAAGAGTCCAGGAGAGTCCATAGAAGCAATATTTGTTGGGAGATCTTTAAGTATCTGTTTAACTCCTCATTTATTATTTCATTATTAAGTTTAGGTTGGAAACAATAGAGTTACATCCCTTTAATGGCCTGTAGAAAATGATCATTCATAATCATAGTTCTTCCTAGTATCCAGGCATAAATAAACAAGCAAGTTTACCCATTGTTGTGATGTCACCACAACAAAGGAATAAGCTGTGTGGGACTTTGCCATTATTCCCAATACAGCCAGTCAGTTGTTCGTTCAGTTTTGAAGTTAAAGATCTTTCTATGAAAGATGTGCTTTTTGTGACCATACCATAACAGCCACCCAGCCACCATCAAATGTGCCATGTTTCATCTCTGGGGGCTTAGAGAGGACAAAATAAAGGTAGGTTCTGACCAGCGGCTTCAGCCTGTTTGTTTCACATTGACTGGGGTGTGCAATCAGGCAGCGGCCACAGAGATATCGAGTAGAGTGAGGCATTTAGGTGGCCACCACTGAATGGATGAGGGCTTATCTGCTCGGACAGATAGCGGCAGGTAGCAGGATAACTATCGGCATTCAGAACGAACCAATGTTGGTCCAATCAAGCATCCCATTCTCTCTCACCAAAAAGGCTTTTTAAAGTACTTAGGAGTAATTCTACCTAAAGTCTATATACCAAGCACAAGGACAGAATTTTTTTTTCAAAAGCAATACTTGAGTATTCATGAATAAACTAAGCCAGGATTCTCAAGAGGAAGTTTAATGAGAACATTGACATTTTTCTGTTTGTAACAGTGTTATAAAGCATACTTCTCAAGTAAAAGAACTTCTAAGGCAGATGCCTAGTTAAGAACACCAGATCTGTTCTATGAAATTATTTAATGAAGTCATGAATGCATATCTTTTCCTTTTTGGCCGAGGGCCTCTTTCATAGAACAGTCCTTAAGATCCATTACTTGAGAATTATGCCTTAAAATGTATGTACCAATCAGCCAGAACATTATGACCACTGGTAGATGAAGTGAATAACATTGCTGATCTCAGTACAATGGCATGTGTCAAGGGGTGGAATATATTAGGGAGAATGTGCTGGAAGCAGGAAAATTAGCAAGTGATCTGAATGACTTTGACAAGTGATGTCTAGTTGACTGGATCAGAACTTCTCCATAACTGCAGGTCTTGTGGGGTGTTCCCACTATGCAGTGGTTAGTACCTACAACAATGGTGGTACCCAAGGTTCCTTGATGTGCATGAGGAGAAAGGCTTGCTCATCCAACAGGAGGGCTACTGTAGCACACATTGCTGAAAAAGTTCAAGCGCTGGCAATCATTGAAACATACAGTGTTAACTTCTTTGGTGGTACAAGGAGAACCTAAACAATATTAGGCCAGTGGTTTTAATGTTGTGGCTAATCAGTGTAAATTGAACTAATGTTTCTCATCATCTTGTCAGGCCTCTGATGTCAATAAATGTCAAAAAACGACATATTATCATGCAAATACTGGTAGGTAGCCCTTAAATAAAAGCTAAGTCAAATCAAAGGAAGTCAGTTTTATTTCTATGTTGTCACAAAGCAGGTTTACAGAATCGGAGTCCGAGCCCCCAATGAGCAAGTCAATGGTCAAGTCAAGTCAAGTAGGCTTTTATTGTCATTTCAACCATATACAGTTCACAGAGTACACAGTGAAATGAAACAACATTCCTCCAGGATCGCAGTGCTATATGAAACACAGGACCACAGACGCATAGAAAAATCCCTAAGTTGTAGGAAGAAACTGTCGGAAGAACCAGAATTCAGAAGGGGAACCCATCCTCCTCTAGTCGACACTGGATTGCAATAACAGACAAAAGAAAAGCAAAAAAGAATCTGAGTTTCTGGAGTGGCATCACCTATAAGCCTGTAGCTTGGAGTAACATATGTGGCATATGCATACGAAGCATATGAAGTACATGGAGATGGTCCATGGTAGTTGAGCCTGAGACAGGTGAGCAGGAGGCCCCAATGATGGATGATCTATTCGAAGGTACAAAAGGGCAGCAGTTCCTAGTGTACAGGTGGACTGTTGATCAAGTGCGTAAACCTTAGGGCTGTGTACCCTCCTCAGCAGTAGTGAGTGGCTGCCAGTGGTAGGAACTCCAACCAGGCATGGGGATGGATCAGGCAGGTCTGGACCAAGGTAACCATTGTCTGTTTCTGCCTAACTTTATTGTACACCATTTGAAAATACCAACATTTCATGACGAATGGCCCAACATTCCTCACAATCTCAATATTATCAACATACATTATAGTCAACGTATGTAAAGTCTCCTTTTCAGAGATTCCAGCAGGAATACATTTCTCTTACCGCTTTATCCCAACAGGCTGGTTTTCTCTTCCATTTTTCCTGTCTTTTCATCTCCCTTTCTCTATCTTCCCTTGCCTTCCTCTTCTCCTCCTGTCTGCCTCCACTCTTCCCTCCTCCCTCTCTCCCTGGAGGCAGTGTGCTGAGAAGCAATCCTCTTCAGCAGGTGATTGCTTGGTGAATATTTATAGAGAGGGAGAATGTTCACCTCGCACCGTTTACAACGTCAGGTATTTTTCTAGCAAAAAAGAGAAACCCAGTTTTCACACATAAATCCAGGGCAAATGAAAAGCATCCAAAAATGCTCTTAAAGAACACTTAGCCGGTCAGAACCGTTCCCAAACTACCGTACCCATTTCCTCCCCAATCCTCACTCCTATATGTTGCTTTCGGTTTAATTACAGCCATAAAGATAACACATCAATTAAAACAAAGGCTCTTTCAGAGCAGCAGCCCTGCGCAGAATTAGCCCAATAAATAGGCATTAAAAATGCATAATTGACAATTAGTGCAGTGGTAGAGGTGCGATTATGGCGTCTTCGTGAGCATGCATTGATCTTTCACATTAGCAAAGGCGCCATGAAAAACGACCTGCCACCACGAATAACAAGGGCCATAGTTCCGCATAATAGAATTAATTCTAGGGGGGAAAAAAATGGTCACAAATCTGAAGAGCTACTATTCCCATCTTCTGTATTAGCCCTGCTGATCTGACACACGCAGATGTCTTAGACAGTGACTGCATTTTTCAATTGATTCGTTTACATCTTATTTTCATTCCTTACCTAACCTAACAGTGTACGACACACCCGGTGGCAATAGGGGTGGGGTGGGGGTGGGAGTGGGGGCTGTGTATAGATGTTTAGATGGGCAAGTGCTTAGCAGTATGCAAAATGTCTCGGTTAAGTGGTGACCTGCTAAATAAAGTTTCATTTTCACTAAGTGACAAATCATTTTTAAATGTTTTTCTAGAGCTCACCCTGTGTGTGAGGTTGTTCGTGAATGGATGAGCATGAGCGTTAGTTGGTGGATGGGTGATTGTGTATGAGGTAGTTGGTGGATTGGTAAATGTGTGAGGTTGTTGGTAGATGGGTGGGTTTATGGGGTAGTCAGTGGATCAGTAAATGTGTGAGGTAGTTGGTGTATTAGTGAATGTGTGAGGTAGTTGGTAGATGGGTGGGTTTATGGGGTAGTCAGTGGATCAGTAAATGTGTGAGGTAGTTGGTGTATTAGTGAATGTGTGAGGTTGTTGATAGATGGGTGGGTTTATGGGGTAGTCGGTAGATCAGTAAATTTGTGAGGTAGTTGGTGGATGGGTGAGTGTGTGTGGTAGTTGGTGGATGGGTGAGTGTGTGAGGTAGTTGTTGGATTGGTAAATGTGTGATGTAGTGCAAATGGGTGACAGTGTGAGGAAGTTGGTAAATGGATGTGTGAAGTAATTGGTGGACAGATGAGTGAGTGTGGTAGTTGGTGAATTAGTGAATGTGTGAGGTTGTTGGTAGATGGGTGGGTTTATGGGGTAGTCGGTAAATCAGTAAATGTGTGAGGTAGTTGGTGGATAGGTGAGTGTGTGTGGTAGCGTGAATGGGTGAGTGGGCAATGGTATTCGGTTGATGGGTGTGTGTGTGTGTGAGGAACTTGGTGAAGGAATTTTGCTAAAGGATGTGAGGTAGTTGCTAAAGGATTTGGTAGATTAATGAATTAATATGTTAGTGGGTAAGCGAGTGAAGGAGTTGGTGGATGGGTGAGAGTGTGAGGTAGTTGGTCAATGTGTTAGTGGGTGAGTGAGTGTGTAAGGTAGTTAGTGAGAGAGTTATTGAGTGAGGTAGTTAGTGAGGGAGTTATTGAGTGAGGTAGTGGATGGGTGAGTGTGTGAGGTGGTTAGCGAAGGTATGACTGAATGAGTGTGTGAGGAAGTTACAAGTGAGATATTGGCTCATGAGTAGCTTTTCTCTAAAAAAAGCAAACATGTCTGAAGTGAGTGCTCGGGGAATGCAGTGGGAGGGTAACGGAGATGTAGAAGAGAGGCATGCTGGGATAGGATCTAAGGTCATTTGTTTCTTAAGACACTTTTCTTTCCCACGTAGTGCTAGCAGGTTAGAGATGATGTTGAGGGAAAGGGCATGTACATCAGCTTTGGCTGCCTTTGAGCTGGAAAACAGAGCTGTCTTCCCTAGTCTTTATGGAATACACGAGAAGGAGTCAGACTGTGTGCTTAACAGCACAATAACGAAGCGAACAAATCAGTCTTTTGCATAATAAAATGAAACCGAATGAAAACAAGAGTCTTGAGTTTTTCAGATTTAAGATGCACATTACATGGTGACATTGCTCTCATTAGTTTCTGAAGCTGTCTAAAAGATAAGGCCATTCTTCCAGACAATGCGCTGCTCTGTAAAGCCTTTAAACTCATTTTAAAGAAGTTCTTAAACAATAGAAGGTTTGTGTGAAGTTAAGGACGGTGTCATTGTTGAGATAATTCACTTTTTTAATAATAATTCACTCTCTGACAGAAATCTAAACACAGCTTATGGGTGTTAACCCTCAGAGGTCGCAGTCATCGCTGCCAGTAACAAAAGCATGTCAATTATTACTTGTAGCTCCCTGTAACACGTTAAAAAGTGTGGATTCTATAGTTTTAGCCAACACCCATTAATTTCTGTAGGCAGATCGTTTTATGCCTAGAATCTGATGAAAATGAAAATGTGTTTCAGTGTGTAACTCACTATGGATTATATACATAATTACTATGGCTGTGACCTAATTAAAGTAATCTTGATTAATCACATTATTATCTGTAGTTCATCTGTTGATTAATTAATTAATGAATCAATTAATTAACATATTATTTAAGCAACCTTGAGTTTGAAAAAGGCAAAGTTTTATTATTATTATTATTATTATTATTATTATTATTAGCTATAATTTCAAATGTTGTTTTTTTATTGCATTGTATGATAGCCACATCAGTGGACAAAATAAGCCCCACCAGAATGTATTTATTACTATTAATAATTCAATAACATTACAATTCTTCTGGAACTGAACCTAAAAAGCTTGATTTAATAGAAGAGTTCAGCCTCTGGTATATATTATATTATATTATATTATATTATATTATATTATATTATATTATATTATATTATATTATATTATATATGTCACAGCAATATAATACATTGTTGCTGTCAGAACAAAACGCTGTGTCTTAATTTTTCATTAGAGGCCCCAGTCTGAAGGAAGTATTGATCAACAGCAAATGCAATGGGGGCAACACCACCAACCTGTTCATCTACCCTCACCTCTATGATTATGCAGATCTGGCCATGGTAGAGAGAGTAAGTGGCAGTTAGTTTGCTAGCCTTGAAACAGAACAAGGTTAAATTAACTTAGTTACACTAGAGCATCATCTCATGCCACTGGACTTGACAATATTTTCTCCCTCCTGGTTATTTGAAAAGCATCACCTGAAAAGTGAGACACAGTGAGATAAAAAGATGAATACTGATAGCATTGTTATTGTAAATTGTTACAATTTTCTATAGACATTGGAATAATATTGTTATCCAATTTTAAATGGATATTCAGTATTTTGGAATCAAATTCAATCCACCTACATTTCAGTAGTACAGTAAAAGATGATTGTGTTAGCTGTATGTTTTTTGCATCAGCACTGACTCCTGTTTCTGGCAGTGTCTTAGCCTGAGGGTATTTTAAAGCCTGGCCCATATGCATTAGCATGTGTTTTCAAAGTACACAACAAAACACCTCTATAAGTGTATAAGAACATCTGCTAAATGCCATAAATGTAACTATACGGGTTATGTAAGTGTGCGCGTGTGCATGTGTGTGTGTGTAAGTGCCTGTGTGTGCTTTAAATAACACACACACATTCACATTGTCTCTTTCTCTCTCACAGCTTCGTCAGACCATTAGAGGAAGTGTCAGGGAGACAAAAGCGGGCCTATTTGTGCTAGTTTGTCTAAATGTTGTCCCTTTTGGAGGCTGTGGTCTCTGCTAATTAGCAAAGTCTGGAGGCTGCTTCTTGGTTGCTGCAATGCATTGTGGGTTCCGATTCACACAGACATTTCCCCACTGCACACAGCAAATCTGCATTTTCACCCTTCTAAGTGGCATTATCGCTGGTGATAAAAGCCTGTGGTAATTTGCTTTATCTCTGACTGGTGGCTGCACTGAAGCAATCAGAGAAGTTCTGTCCAAACTGTGGATTTTTATTTTTGGGATAACGTAGGATCCATGGTTCCATCAACTAGCACATCATTCAGGGCCTGAAGCAGCAAAGGAGCCCCACACTATCACACTACCACCACCATGTTTCACTGCTGATATAATTGTGTTGACTTTACTGAAGATCTGATGAGTCCCAATCATCTCAAAATTCCCACTTTTGTTCAGTAGTCCACAAAGCATTATTCCAAAAAGCTTGGGAGTGGTTGGGGTTGGGGGGTTATTAAGGTCTTTTTGGCAAATATGAGATAAGCCTTTATGTTTATCTTGGCTACCTTAGCTTTTTTCTTGCCCTAGAGCCACCACTCACACATCTCACCTGTATCATGAAGATAATCCACATCACACTTCCCCTTTAACAAAATGTACATTTTAAACCATAATTGTATAACTCATTTAGTTTGCAGTTTAATAGTATTTTATGGAAGGAACTATGCAAGAGTTTTACTCAACTATGCCTGTGTAAAAGTGCTATGAGATTGTAATTTGAACTGATTTGATTGGATACAATTTTTCCCAGTCTCTTGCTAATGGTGGGCTTATGAACACCGATGTTAGGTGATCGAGATCCGTCGTTTCGTAGTTCATCATTCCTGTGGTCTTAGGAGAAATATAGATAGGATGGCCACTTCCTGAAAAAAGACTCACTGGCTTTCACTGGAGGTCTAGAGCCTTAGCGATGGTTTTAGCCTTAGTTCTTTCCAAACTGGTATATTTCAATAACTTACTTTCATTTTAATTGAAGTTCAGCATGCTGCTTTTTCAGACATTTTAGCTTTTTGCACAATGCTAAAAAAAATGATCTTAAAGTGATGTTTACAGTTCCATCCATCCATTCCCTAAACCGCTTTTTCCGTTTCCGAGTCGCGGGGAAGCTGGAGCCAATCCCAGCTGACTACGGGCCTAAGGTTGGGTTCACCCAGGACAGGAGGCTCAACCCATCACAGGATTTTTACACTTATCAGTAGAAATGATTACCATTACTATTATATACAGAAAGTATATAATAGTAGTATTATTAAGAAGTAAACACATCTAGTGTGTCTAGTCCAACTGATTCTAACTATTGGCTACATTTGGTTAATTAAATAGCTTAGGGGGCTTTTTCAGTTTGTGTTGGGCAACATTTGTTTCCTACAGAAAATTTGTGTTTACTCACATTTGTCTTGTCTTATATTAGATATACTTGAGTGCACTGCAGAAAGAGAACAAAACCCACCTGTTCCCTTGAATCTATGAAGAAACTGCGACATTTATTCCCAGTAGATAAGTTTCCAAGTTCTTTATTGAGTGTGTTTTAGTACAATATTTCTCAGAAAGTTACAGTTACAAACTCTGACATACTCATCACAATAAACAGGTTTTAACTATACAGAGACACAGAGCAGGAAGGGACGGGGCTTATTTTCTTAGACCGATATATACAGAACAGTGTGAACTAGTGTCCATGCCATGCTGCTAGTGTCCATATCTCTCTCTCCCTCTCCCTCCCTCTTTCTGTCTCTCTTGGTCTCTCTCTCACCTACAGAAGTGTACAAAAATACATGAAACACTCCGAACAGACATACACTCACGCGTTTATGTGGACACACACAACCTATGCTGCTGTTTTGGATGTTTTTATCACATTTGCACACACAGGTACCAAAATTGCTTGTAAAAATATAGATATTTTGACATTAACTTCCACTATAAGTTCCATTTTGGAGATTCAGGGTTTTATTTATCAATGTTTTCAAACCCCTGAAGCCATGTGTTTATCTAGAGTGAGTCGTGCAGGTGAACACACACACACACACACACACACGTCTCTTGCTCTCCTTTTGGCATGGTAAGAAAGTCGCTGCTTCAATCATGCCTACACAGAAGTCTGCATTTGAGTGTGTGTATGTGTGTGTGTCTACACTCCAGGCAAGAAGCGATAAAATTAGACTTTTCGTCCTAACACACCTGACCTTCTCCAGGCATGCAAGAAGCTCCTTAAGGAGATGGAGACTATTCCTCATTGCCAATACTTCAACTCCACTCTTTTTATCTTGAACGTGTGAAGCAGCAGGAGAGGAGGAAAGAAATCCAACCATGATGTGAAAAAGACCACAGAAACACTCTCTCTCAACACCATGGACCTTTGACTGGGCTCCTGGAGATGCGCCCTCCTGCAGAGTTTAACTTCAGTCTATAAGAGAACACACCTGATTCCGCTCCCAATGCTACACCGAGATGCGGTGAACTGTGGTTGGAAGTATTTTTTTAATGAAGGTCTACGTGGGCAGAGTTGGAAATGCAATGTATGCCCAAAAAAGTGAAGACACCTGCCCATGCAACTCCTCTGAAATCAAGAGTATTTATTGAAGTGAAGGTGACTATTTGTCATTGCGAACACACTCAAGCGCCACAACGAAATGTGTCCTCTGCATTTAACCCATCGCACGTGCACACGTGGAGCAGCGGGCAGCTATCAACAGCGCCCGAGGAGCAGTGTAGTGGGACGGTACCTTGCTCAAGGGTACCTCAGTAGTGCCCCGGGCTGGGACTCGAACCTGCGACCTTCCGGTCCCAAAGGCAGTGTCCTAACCACTAGGCCACCACTGCCCTTATTGGGGGTTGTGTTCCTCCTTTGCTGCTATAACAGCCTTAGCTCTTCTCACACTGCTTTACACTTTATGTTTGAACATTGCTGATGGCATTCAGATCCAGCCATCCATCCGTCCATCTGTCTGTAAATTCATCTATCCATCCATTCATTCACCCACTTTGCTCCACGCTTGATAGCAATGATAGCGTTAATATCATTCAGATCTATTCATCCATCTGTCCACCCACCCATCCATCTATCCATTTAGATCCCACTTTTTTTGCAGCCCTGATAGCATTGATAGCATTTAGATCCATCGATACGTCTGTCCATCTGTCCATGTATTCATTCATCCATCCATCCACCCATTCTTCCAGCCTTGTTTATGCTTTTACTTTGTCCTTTACGTTCTTTTAGCTTGCTCCATCCTTCCCTCCCTCTGGGTTTCGTCTTAAAGACTAGTTGAGACGAGTCCCATCCAGCGTTTGAGTTTCTCTGTCTCTTTCCCATCAGCACATCCATCCATCAACCTATCCATCCATCCATACAGCCACTTTTTGTTCTCCCTCAGCAAGCCTTCCCTGTGTCCAGCTAAGCATCCATCCATACCCTCTCATGCTACTTTTCCTTCCTTCCCTTTAGTTTTCTTTCCATTTGTTGCAGTCTCTCTCTCTCTCTCTCTCTCTCTCTCTCTCTCTCACACACACACACATGTAGGTGTGCTCATGGGTGGCTCCACAGGGCCCTGCCCCCATTTCCACCTCTCTGTGTGGTGACAGTGTAGAGAGAGTGGAGCACTGGGCCATTTTTTTTTTTAGCAGGGTGGCTGTAAGGCAGGATGGCCGACAGCTTGGTTACACCCAGGACAAACGAGCTGGACGCAGGCCAGAGAAGGAGGAGGAGAAAGAGAGGGTAGTTAATAATGACTAAACAGCCGGCCATTGAGTTCTAACAGAGAGAGGGAGAGAGGGAGCGACTGTGTCTCTATCAGCTTCAACACTGCTAATAATGCTGATAGAATGCGCGCGAGAGAGAGAGCAAAAGAGAGAGAGAGAGAGAGAGAGAGAGAGAGAGAGAGAGACATGGAGTGGAAGCAAGTGAACACACAGAAAGTGATGGATATAGAGAGAGAGAGAGAGAGAGAGAGAGAGAAGGCGAAGAAGAGAAAAAGAGAAATATGTGGGGGAGAAAAGAGAAAAAGATGGGAGGAGAGACAGCGAGAGATAGACGGAGAGTGAGAAAAGCAATAGAGATGGTGAGACATTGAGGGAAGGAGAGAGAGAGATGGAGAGTGGGAGTGAGAGACAGAACGAGTGAGTGAGAGAGACGCTGAGAGCAAAGCATGTCTCTCTCTCCCTCTCTCTGACTTTCCGAACACTCGCATTTATCAAACACACTCAGTCCTTCCTCATTACCTCCCAGACTACAAAACTGCATCCCTATTCATCTCACACCTACAACACACACACACACACACACACTCACATTGAAAAGTGAATGCATGAGGCGTTGCTACTTTCATTTGACTAACGTTCCTTCACCATGGCAACCAATAGAAAGGGAGCGAGACAGCCCAAAGCAGGCACAGCAGTGTGTATGCATTAGTGTGTGTGTGTGTGTGTGTGTGTGTACCTTGTGTACAATTATCCTTTTAGGAGAATGCACCCCCCCAATCAACAACTGGATGATTAAGGTGGTTCAACAGATCAACAGTGGGAGAGAGAGACAGAGAGACCTGACGTACTTACGTCTCATGCCGATCACTCTATCGTTACCTGACTGTATCCTGAACACGTTTGCTGTAAATGTAAACACTTGATTTAGCGGCTTTTTGAAGACCCTGTTTGGACGAACAGCAGTACAGCATATTAACAGTGCAATAACAATATTGTGGACGTACCAGAAAGTTTAGGTAGTGAACACACACATCCACACGCCGAAGAAAGTGATGCACTGGATTCGAGCGGCTCCAGCATTTTCAAATGAACAAAACATATCCACAGTTTCGTACAATTTCTGCAACAACAAAAAAAAAACTGTGTCCATCCCATATATTCTGTTCATGTAGAAATGATGTGCGTGACTGCAATGCACTACTTTTTCCAGTCTCTACGTAGCAACCCCCACCCGCCTCCCCCAAACACTCCAACGACAAACTAACAGGAAGGACCCAAAGAAGTGGGGAAAGAAAGAAAGAAGATAGGAAGGAGATAAAGAAGAAAGAGAAGCTGTACAGGTATGTGCTCCTCGGCGTGAGTAACCTACAATAAACATCGTCCACTTTCGCTAGCCTGAATGTTCTGTTTGCCTCTTCATACACAATCCGTTCACAGTTCTACAGCGTTCCAGCCAGAGATTTCCGAGGACTGTCCTTAAGGGTTTCGTTCGTCTTCCTCGGGCGCGACCGAAAGCGAGTTCCTCTCCTCGTACAGAGCGTAACGAGTCCGCCGCCAGTCCTGTATCGTCCGGTCGGCGTACGCTGTTGCCAAAAATGCAAGCAGAAGAAAAGTATATACATACGTAATCCATTAGGCGGCACCTTCAATATGAAGGTTTACTCTGGAGATAGATTTATACTTGTTTAAAGATATACACGTAGGAGCTATCAGGTAGACGTCCTTCGGGCAAAAGCCGGCCGTCTAGATCAACAGGTAGTGATGCTGGGAAGCAGAAGGACTAGGAGGTATAGCTGTCTTTTGTTCGAAAAAAAAAAAGGAGGAAATAAATATAGAACACCAATGAAAAAAATGGACATTTTTTCCCACGACTCCATGGCGACCGATTCATCTTTTGGTTCCTCTTCGAAACCGAAAGCATCTCCAAAGTGAATGAACGTGGTGGGAACCGGCAGGAAGAAATGTCTCTGTACACGTCCGTGGTATTAGAAATGGCTTGGTTTGCGTGTCGATCGGATCGAGAGGTGGACATCCCGCATGTGCGGTCAAATGGACAGACGGACAGACACACAGACAGACAGGAATCCCTGTGTTCTCTCTGGACAGATGGTCGGATCACTACGGGCGTGTCTCTGCTTATTCCAGCGTCGGGATGAGTCGGGTCTGGCTCGGAGGGCGTCCCGGTCATGTAACCCTTCTCTCTCCACGCTGGCCGTTCAGATCAGAATGATAGTCTCTACTCTGGCGCGCTCCGACGGGGTGGGGCTCGCCCGCTTCTGGCCCCGGAGCAGGCTGCCCGGCCCGTCGCTTGGCGCCCCCTGTAGTCATGCCAGGGCAGTGGGGGACTGGCACTGGTTCATGTGCATGGACTGGATGTTACTCAGGATCTTCTTCTGGTGGCCAGCCAGAGTTATGCCTATCCTCAGCAGGTCTCTGCACAGAGAGAAGAGAGACAGGGGTCAAAGACAAGGAGTTTAATCATTACAGCTCAACTTTGTCATTTCATGCATTAAATATTAAGCAAATGCATTAATGTTAAGCATAAAGGTTAGACAGACAGACAGACAGACAGACTGATAGATAGATAGATAGATAGATAGATAGATAGATAGATAGATAGATAGATA
>JBBPDA010000041.1:35914387-35925878 GCA_037974385.1 Arnoldichthys spilopterus | reverse complement strand
GGGGAGAGAGGGAGAGAGAGGAGAAAGAGAGAGAGAGAGAGAGAGAGAGAGAGAGACAGAGAGACAGACAGACAGCGTCTAATCCTACATCAAACTGCGGTGGCGGTTCACCTGACTTGAAAGAAGCATGTGCTAGCATTCGCCCTCCCAGTGTAGAAGACGTTGTGGGGATCAGGAGAGTCTGAGCTAATGAGTGGAATTAAAAATGATTAAAATTACTAAAACTAAAAACACACACCAAAACTAATACATAAATTGTAATAATAATAAAAATAAGTAAGTAAATAAATAAATAAATACATTAATTAATTAAATAAAATACAAAAAAATAAAAAATAATAATAATAATAAAATAAAATGAAAACATGGCACTGCTAGGTCAGGTTGGTCTTGCAGCGTAAGCCAAATATCGAGTACCACGTAAGAACTATATGAGATAATTGTAAATTGAATTTATTCTTTTAAATTAGACGTTTGATGATGATTGGAATGGATTCAGAGCCTGTTTCTCACATGAAAGAACATGAATTTTTAAAAAATTGATTTACCTATTTTTTTTAACGTGGTATGATGTTCATTTTAGAGGGGTGACGTTATCGATCCAGGGATGTCATTGACTTTTCTGGTACTTTAGAAGCGCTACGTTAGTAAATAACAGGTCTAATCAAACTGGACTGAACTTTACTCTGAATGACCTGCAGCGGTGACAGTAATGACGTATTATTTTATTTTATTGTCCTGGTTGCTGTGGCCCTCCCTAATCCCTTTTGGAGAAAAGATGTGGAAAACGAGGGCGATGAATTTGCGGCTGAATTCAGAAAAAAATCAATGCTGTTTATTCCAGGGAAGGAGGCGAGAGTAAGCAGGCGACCTGCCCAAACTGAACCAGGACTAACACCCCCGAACTCAGTGGGTGGTCTCTTCCCTACATGAAAGGGGGTCGGCATCATTACATTCCTTTTACAGGTTTATGATGAAAAGAAAATGACTAATAACTGTAATATACACCAATCAGCCATAACATTAAAACCACCTGCGTAGTATTGAGTAGATCCCCCATACTGCTGAAACAGCTCTGACTGTGATGCACTGTGTGTTCTGACCCCTTTCTATAAGTCAGCGTATCCCAGGAGGAACTGGATCAGGTGGGCTAGCCTTTACTGCCCACATGCCTCAGTGAGTCTTGGGTGCCCATGACCCTGTCACTGATTCACCAGTTGTCCTTCCTTGGATCACTTTTGGTGTGTACGATCTACTGCACACCTGGGCCACTCCACAAGAACATCGTCTAGAACACCACAAGTCCTTGTCAAAGTGCCTCAGATCCTTACACTCATCCATTTTTTCCTGCTTCCAGCATATCAACTTCAAGAACTGACTGCTGCCTAATATATCCCACTAGAGAGTCAATGTTAATTACTTTATCTGTCAGTGGTGTTAATGTTATGGCTGATCGGTATAGAGGTCATTTAATGATTTATTATTAATTACATGTATTGTTTAAATTAATTAAATTGAATTGATGTAATTAAGTGTATGCAATTAATTAGATCTTATTAATTAAGTTAATTTAAATTAAAATAAAATATTTCATAATATTTCTTTCACTGGATTAGATCAGAAGCCGCTCCGGTTTCCTCCCACTGTCCAAAGGCTGCAGTAAGTTGACTGGATGCTCTAAATTGGCCATAGGTGTGAATGTAAAAGTGACTCTTTGTCATTGTGAACATGCTCAAGCACCACAACGAAATGTGACCTCTGCATTTAACCCATCACACGTGCACACGTGGAGCAGCAGGCAGCTACCAACAGCGTCCGGGGAGCAGTTGTTGAGTAGTTGAGCAGTTGTGGAGCCCGGGGGACTTGAACCTACGACCTTCAGGTCCCAACGGCAGTGTCCTTACCACTAGGCCACCTGGCCTTAGGCTCGCAGTCAGCTGGGATTGGAAAATGGATGGATGGATGGAGATCAGAAGCCCCGCCCCCATTTCACTAACAGAATAACAGCATGTAGAGCTTTGGCACGAAACCGTCCTCTCATTGCTCGTGTCCCCTCAAGCTGACAGCACATTTTGATTAACATTTGTGGAACGAGCCGAGCGAGCCGAGCGACAGCACAGAGGTACAGAATTACAGAATTAAGACGGTGAAAACGTACCACTTCATCTCCGCTCTTCCCCGGCTGTGAAAGATAACAGGGGGAGTAAAGCAGGCAGATAGCGAGGCCGCCTCTCCATGAGCGTAATGATGGATTAGGAAGCTGATATACAGCCCTGTAGCAAAATGACACTTCATGTCTGGCCCTCAATCTCTCATGGCTGTCTGACGGAGCAAACACAAATTCTGATCTACAGCACGTACCATAAACCAACCAGTCCGCCTGACATCAGGTGGGCCTGCACGCGTTTCTCCATCGTTCACTGCCTGTCATGCAGTAAAAACAGCAGGCGATGCCGTGGCACCGCGTGATTTAGTGTAATCGACTGCATATTCACTCCGCCAACATTAGGACTGACAGTAACCGCCTCAGCTCGACTTCACGTGAAACCGGTCACCAGACACTTCGTCGGAAGCCGAAGGTCTAGATGTGAGTGAGTGTAAGTACGAGGTAGGTGTTTCTAATAAAGTGGCCAGGTACAGGAAAGACGAGGTGTTTCTAATAAAGTGGCCAGGTACAGGAAAGACGAGGTGTTTCTAATAAAGTGGCCAGGTACAGGAAAGACGAGGTGTTTCTAATAAAGTGGCCAGGTACAGGAAAGATGAGGTGTTTCTAATAAAGTGGCCAGAAGGTGGCCAGATGTTTCTGATAAAGTGGCCAGAGATTGTAAAATATGGGTGTTTCTAATAAAGTGGCCAGAGTGGATTAACAATGGAAGTGTTTCTAATAAAGTGGCCAGAGAATGTAAAATAGGGTTGTTTCTAATAAAGTGTCCCGTGTGTGGAAGCACAGGCTGGTGAGTGAGGACAGATGTAACGTGCTGAGGTTTCATTCTGAGAGACCAGGAGTCACGTGTCTAATGACCACAAACAGCCGCTGATGTCCAGTGACTGATCACTGGTTAGGAGGAGGTGAAAGGAGGATTAAACATCCAATCAATCAATGATGGCCTGTAACTGAGCACTGACCATTAACACACACACACATACATACACACACACACACACACACACCATCAGAAACGATGTCGTCAGAGAGCGCTCAAATTCTGTGTGTGCATGTGTTATTTAATACTGCAACCATGGGACATATACATGCACTCAAGACACACACACACACGCACACACACACACACACACACACACCACATGTACAGTGCAGTCAGATGCTGTGTATGTGTGGGTTTGTGCACATGTTATTTAACCCTGGAAGCCTGGTGTGCACATGGATGCAGGACACACACACACACACACACACACACACACACACACACACACACACACACATAACAAACATGTAATTGAATTTCCTTCAGAACAGCCTGTACGCTGCCTGCTGTCACAGAGACGGCATGTGGTCAGACCTCTCCACGTCAGTCCTCTCAGGGGAACGGCCCTGCTCCAGGGAAATTACTCATTCAGCAAATGAAATGTGTGTGTGGTTTATGTGTGTGCAGCGGCCTCGTTCCATTATTCCATTTACCATGACCCTGTCCACTGCCCTGCTGCTCATAACGGCACCTGCATGACCCATGTTGCCTCTTCGTAAGGTCACTCCTATGCTTTTGAGTGGCACACACACACAAACACACTGAAGAACATTCTGAGATTTGCAGGACATGATTCATAATATTTATAATTGTATTAAATATAGTTTTAATAAATAAAGTGAAGTGAGAGTGAGTGTCTGTCATTGTGAACACCCCCCATCACGCAAAGTGCACCCCAACAAAATGTGACCTCTGCATTCAACCCATCCACATGTGGGAGCAAATATCAACAACACCCAGGGAGCAGTGTAGCAGGACGGTACCTTGCTCAAGGGAACCACAGTGGTGCCATGGGGGGTGGGGGACTAGAACCTGCAACCTTCTGATCACATGGGCAAGTCCTGAACCACTAGGTCATGTATATTAATATAAATATAGTATATAGTATTCATAAGTAAATAAACTGCTACTGCCCTAATACACTATATGCCTTCTTATACACTAATCAGCCATAACATTAAAACCACCTGCCTGATATTGAGTAGGTCCCTCATGCTGCTCAAACTGCCCCTTTCTATCAGAGCCAGCATCAACATTTTGTGCAACAGGAGCCCCTCTTTTGGATCTAGATGGGCTAGCCTTCACTCCCCACATGCATCAGTAGGCTTTGGGTGCCCATGACCCTGTCGCAGGCATACAGCTTATCATTGAAACACCTGTATTGGACCCATTACACTGTTCGGACGTCTGGTTCCTATCACCACCACTGTGAACAACACTGACGTTTTTGCCGGAGCGGAGCATTTCACATCAAACCATCTGATCCCCTTTAGAAGTGCAGGGGATGGCCAGTAGACTGTAATGGGATCCCCTTAATCCATACAAGCGGAAGTAACGCGTGCAAGTGGGCACGCGAGCTAGTCTAATGACACGCATTTACACACCACAGCGAGCTCGCGTTCTCATCTCCCTCCCCCTCCCGCTCTACACTAGGTCACATCCCTCCTTCCGCCACTTCATGTTACGACCATCACTGTGCAGTCCAGCCTCATTACACTCATTCACTCCCCTCTTTTAAACAGCAATAAAATACAGCCAGGTGCCGCACGGAGGCCCCCCCGCCCCCCCCCTTTCTGCAGATTTGTGACTAGGGTTACCAGTGGGACTCTGGCAGTCAGCGCTACAACAGCACAAAGGAGAATTACACCAAAAATTTCTGCATCATTTCATCAGTAAACAAAAAAAATCAGGATGTATTAACGTGAAGTGCACCTACACTAATCAGCCATAACATTAACACCACTGACAGGTGAAGTGAATGTCATTTTCTAGTTATTTCATTACTATGGCTCTGGCCAGGGGGTGGGATAGATTAAGCAGCAGGTGAACAGTCAGTTCTTGAAGTTGATTTGCCGCAAACATGAAAAAAAAAACAGGCGAGCGTGAGGATCTGAGCCACTGAGCATCTTCAAAACGCCAGGTCATCAAAGTTGTTCACTGATGAGCTAAAGGTTTAGACAAAAACGGCTGCAAACGTTAAGTGACTGTTTGTCATTGTGAACACACTCAAGCACCACAACTAAATGTGACCTCTGCATTTAACCCATCACACGTCCAGCAGCGGGCAGCTACCAGCAGCACCCGGGGAGCAGTGTAGTGGGACGGTACCTTGCTCAAGGGTACCTCAGTAGTGCCCGGGCCGGGACTCGAACCTGCGACCTTCAGGTCACAAAGGCAGTGTCCTAACCACTAGGCCACCACTGCCCACTGGCCACATGTTACTTTATAGGGACATGATTGCAGTATTATTTCCTGATGCCAGAGACACTGCTTTTTCAGATTTTGGCTGAAAAAGATTCCGTTTGTGGTGAAGGGGGAAACGCAGCGCAAAACAGTACCTAAACATGTCTCAGACTCGTCACTATTCTGTGATCCATTCTAAACAACTTGGTTTACACTGCAGTTAGTTTTTTTTGTTGTTGTTTTTTTTTCACGTAAATCATAATAATAATTTTAGAATATTTCTTTTTTTAATGTGATTTATTTGCAAAATAGTTTTCAAATATTCTTAATTTAATATTATTTTTAAATAATATATATTAATATAATTTATTAAAATATAATTTTTTTAAACATGATAAAATAATGTCTGCCTACATCTGTGATGGGTTGGCCTCCTGTCCTGGGTGAACCCCGCCTTAGGCCCACAGTCAGCTGGGATTGGCTCCAGCTTCCCCGCAACCCGGAAACGGAAGAAGCCATTTAGAAAATGGATGGATGGGTTATAAAATAACATTAAATAATAGCTGTAGCTGCATCAATATATAATCTGCCAAAAAACATTGCAATGCTACACTTTACTCATTTTGTTTTCCCACCTACAATCTCCATAGATAAAATTGTTTATGACATAAAACCTTAACACAGACTGGCCCACACAAATCGGGTTGAGGGACAGCATTGTCTGCGTCCTCTGAGCACTGTGACTCCGCAGTTTAGTGCTCTCCTCTACGTCGGCCAAGAGAAAGCAGTAAACCAAAAACAAAGAGTCGGAGAGTCAGAGCCGGCGAGCGAGAGAGCTGGAGAGAGAGAGAGAGAGAGAGAGAGAGAGAGAGAGAGAAAGAGCGAGCTCTGGCTTAAATGAAGCTGTGCAAATAAGGTCATCCGTCTTCCCAGGGCAGAGGGCAACGGTCTCCATGACAGCAGAGATACAGCCTTCGCCGCGGCAACCGCATCAGTCAGGCTTTGGAGACACGGGCACAACAACCCACAACCCCAAGAGCCCTCGACCCCTCTGCTCTCTCTCTCTCTTTCTCTCTCGCTCTCTCCCCTCTCCTTCTTTCTCTACTCCTCCCACCTCCCTCCCTTTCTCTCGCTCTTATTTACACTGGTCCAAAAGCAAATCTCGGCCTCAGAAGTGAGGGATCAATATTTGATGGCTGGTAGTTTCAGTACAGAAGAAGCCTATTAAACATTGATGAGGGCTCAGCTCTGATCAATACCGCGCTGCTCTTCACACAATTACAAGTCTGCACACTCACACACGCACACACAAATACACACACACACACACTCACACACGCACACACAAATACACACACAGACACACACACACACACACACACAGCAGCCTCCATCCAGCCAATACGGCATGTGACACATCATGAGCAGAAATGTAGCAAACATGCTGACAGAAAAAAACACTTCACACACCCACACACACCATCTTCAATACTTTGGAAGACAAGCTATATTAAAGCCCTTATTCTGAAAAATGACATGATGGATTTTCCACTATTTTGTCCTTCTGTTCAGTAGCAACTGGATGCTGCCCTGTAGACCACCAGTATGAAGCTCAGCGACAGGCAGAAGAAGCCCCCTTATTGGGCAGTGAACTGGTGCTTAGAATTAAAGGGCAAAGGTTATGATCAGGGACATAACATCCTCTGGATTACAGGGGTTATGGCTGTTACCTCTCAGCAAAAAGGTCCTGGGTTCCATCCCTGGGTCGGCCAGAAATGACTATCTAGTTATTTCACTGGAAAAGCACGTGTCAGGGGGGTGGGATATATTAGGCAGCAAGTGAACAGTCAGTTCTTAAAGCTGATTCGCTGAAAGCAGGAAAACACAGGTGATCACAAAGATCTGAGCCACTTTCACAAGGGAGTCAGAGCATCTCCCAGAACAGCAGGTCTTGTGGAGTGTTCTAGGGGCGCAGTACTACCAAAAGTGATCCAGCTGGTGAACTGGTAACAGGGTCATGGGCACCCAAGGCTCACTGATGTATGTGGGGAGTGAAGGCTAGCCTGTCTGGTCCAATCCCAAAGAGGAGCTCCTGTTGCACAAACACGTGAAGGCTGACTCTGATAGAAAGGGGTCAGAACACACAGTGCACCACAGCCAGAGCTGGTTCAGCAGCAGGAGGGATCTACTCAGTATAAGGCAGGTGGTGTTAATGTTATGGCTGGTCGTTGTACTTCTTGTTTAGTAGGGAAAATGCTTAACAACTCAATTTTAACCAAACCAAGCACATCCATCACCACAAAGAGCAGTGGTGGCCTAGTGGTTAGGAACTTTCCCATCAGATCAGAAGGTCGCAGGTTCAAGTCCCAGCCCAGGCACCACTGAGGAACCCTTGAGCAAGGTACCGTCCCGCTACACGGCTCCCTGGGCACCGTTCATAGCTGCTTGCTGCTCCATGCAGAGGTCACATTTCGTTGCGGTCCACGAACCGTCACTTGGAGCATTAACAGAGATGTCTGCGCACATATCAAGTGGCTCTGAACGCGGCTCAGCCAATCACATTTCAGGACCGGTTCTGTCTTTATAAGACTTCGCTGAGGCCGATTCTTGGGTCAGTAAACGGAGAGCGTTGGATATTCAGACACACACGCGCGCACAGACACACTTATCACCTCCTTTCACGCCTGCTCCTCATGCTGACAGAGTGTGAATTAATTCTGACGTGCGATAGTGTGTGTGTGAGAGGCAGAATGAGTGATGCTCAGGGATGGGAAGTCCCAGGCAACGAAAGGCCACAGACGCAGGCCTGTATGAACGGGGGAAATCAATATGGAAGTGTGTGTGTGTGTGTGTGTGTGTGTGTGTGTATGTGGTAAAGAAGGAAAGACAGAGCGAAAAGAGAAAGACGTCTGCAGGGACACGCAAGTGTGACACGCGAACAGCGGCAAGAAACTCTTGGATCTGTTCGCGTCAGCCAACGGGGATTATAAAATATTACAAAACGCGCCCGAGTGTTTTCGGCGCACAATGCTAGTCGCAACATCAAACGACGTGCTGCAGCTTATAAAAACAAGTTAGGAGAAGTAACGCAAGCTTTTACGTTTACAGTAGTGACTCACGACTAATCCGGGCCTTGGCGCACGCGTGGCTGTCGCCCATGTGCTGCACCGGGGAAGCGTCAGCCATGTTTGCAGTCACCCAAAGTGACTGGACTAGTGGTATGACCTTGAACACGCCCACCCGAGGGGGTTTGTCAGTTCACACGAGTGGCACCATTCCCTGACCCCTTCAGCCTAGGAAGGATGAATCCAACATCCAGCTGTTACAGTACAAACGCTGTCCAAAAGTATGTAGACGCCTCATTCAGAGTTCCCCCCATTAATCAAGGCTATTCACTGGGAAGTTTCCCCCTCTTTGCAGCTTCTACTCTTCTCGAAAGGCTACTAGGGGTTGGAACATTGCTGTGAGAATTTGATTGCAGTGATCAGAGCATTAGTGAGGTTCTGATGTTAGAGGATTGGTTCTAGATGGGTCCATCGCCCAGTGCTGGAGGCTTTAGACCTTCGTAGGCGGGCGACCTTCAGCCTTAGACTGCTCTAGATAAAGAGTCCTATTCTGTGGGGAGTGAAAAGGAGGTCAAAGGTCACAAGTTCGACAGTTCCGTTACATCGATCAGCCATAGCATTAACACCACCTCCCTAATATTGAGTAGGTCCCTCATGCTGCTGAAACAGCTCGGACTGTGGTGCACTGTGTGTTCTGCCCCCTATTCTCTCCGAGTCAGCATTCACTAGCTCCTCTGTGGGATCAGACCACATTGACTAGCCCCATTTGCATCAGTGAGCCTTGGGTGCCCATGACCCTAGAACTCGACTAGAACGTCACAATAAGGCCCTCGCCAAAGTGGCTCAGATCCTTACGCTCCTGCCTCCAGTGCATCGACTTCAGGAACTGACTGTTCACTCGCTTCATTTCCTAATATGTCCCACCCCTGACAGGTGCCACTGTCATGAAATAGCTAGATAGTCAATGTTAGTCACTTCGCCTGTCAGTGGTGTTAATGTTATGGCTGATCAGTGTATCTATCATTCCCAGGCCTTAAGTTTACAGAGTCAGTGTGAAACTGGCTTCACTTCGAGCCATGACATCAAACTACAGTAGCGTTGATGCCCCTGAAGCCTTTAACAGAGACATTAACATGTATTTGACTGTGTGTGTAGAATCACTGTCATGGCTCCAGGTGTGAAATATTATTGGGGTTTTGCAGGTAGCAGAGGGAGCAGAGAGTCCCTCCCCCTCCCCCCTCCCCAGTGTTCAGGGGAGGATGTTGTTCTTGTATTTGTAAATCAGCTGAAATAAACCGATGCGGGGGGAGCAGCTCCGCGACTGGGGACACCGGTCTTGTCCGACATGAATCCTACACCTGAGCCACTGATGAGCTGCTGTGATACACACACTCACACACGTACGCGTGGCTCCCCACGGCCAACCAGATCCCTCACAACAGGTGCAGCATACCAAAATACCCTCACATACTGTCCCGGGAGAGATGCACAAACACGCACGCACGCGCACACACACACGCACACACACACGCACACACACAGGCCTACATACTGTGTGTGTGACGCTGGTAGGAGATGATAGGAGATGATTTGCATGCATTAACATTGCATTAGTGTGCAGAGTGATCTTAGGGAACATGCTGCAGTTTGAGCGTCATCTTTAATTCATCACCAGGCAGCGGAGTGGACGATACACACTCACATTTACACCATGGTATTATTCAATAATAATATACTGATATAAATAAGAATCATTAGTATTATTCTTATCATTATAATAATAATAATAATAATAATAATAATTCATTATTAAGCTTTCAACAAACAATACTTAAACATGAATGAACAATATTGTAAATTATTATTATTGTTGTTATTATTACAAAAGCAACAATTGATTTTTTTCTATAAAATAATAATTTAATAATAATAATTATTATTATTATGTTTTCTGTGAGAGGAGAACAAGGAGTGGGTTCATACACAAACACACACACACACACACACACATACACAGAGTGTAGGGCCACAAGGTGACAGAATGAGGGTGTTATGGGGGAGTGCTGGCATGATGGTGTGTGTGTGTGTGTGTGTGTATGAACCCACTCCTTGTTCTGCTCATATTACTGCATGCACTAAGGCCTGCCCCAATTACTGCCTTTACCACGCGCTGTCATCTCTCATACACCACTAATCAAACACACACACACACACACACACACACACACACACACACACACACACAAAACACCATGGACATCGTGTGCGCTCTCGCTCTCTCTCTCTATTTTTTTCCCCCTATGGAATCAGTCCGGATGGGAATTTGTCGGAAGCGAAATCTTTTCTGATGTCTTCTCTCTGGCATCAGGTTTTTAAAAATAGACCTATTTTCCTCTGAGGAAAACGTTCACAGAGACATTCACATGTTCGTACAGAAGAAAAACACAGAAGAAATGATGCGCATTAATAAACGCATTTCACAGAGAAAGGACAGAACCCACAAACACACACAGGCCCTGTACATACACAGCGCACCACATCTCTCTCTGAGGGCGAGCTTATTCAGAGCTGATACCAGAAGTGGTCAGGACGGGAATTTGCTCCAGTCAGCTCCTCACCACAATCAGCCTGGATCCATCTGCATGTTTAGAAGTAAATATCAGCGGATTCCAGGCCAGACAGACTGATCACGCGAAGCACACGACACAAAATAAGGCTTGTACTGTACTACGTGACCTTTGTATGTACGCTTCCAGTCTGTGTGGGTTTCCGCCGCGAGCGCCGCTATGTCCTCCCACAGTCCGCAGACATGTACATTATAGGAACACAAGGTGCTAAATTGCCCCTAGATGTGACTGTGCGTCTGTGTGTCTGCCCTGTTCAGGGTGTTTCTCTGCCTTTTGCCCTATTAGTGTTGGAATAGGCCCCAGCAACTCCACTGGTCAGCATAAGCAGCTCCACGGATGGATGGATGGATGGATGGATGGATGGATGGATGGATGGATGGATGGATGGATGGATGGATGGATGGATGGA
>JBBPDA010000041.1:35869281-35879298 GCA_037974385.1 Arnoldichthys spilopterus | reverse complement strand
ACACACACACACACACACACACACACACACACACACACACACACACACACACACACACACACACACACACACTATATGCCTTTTCTCCTCCTTATCTCTTGGTCTTTCGCTCTCTTTCCCTCGTCTTGGCACAGGCAGGAAGATGCCTGGAGACTTGGCAGTGAGACACACAGGTGCTACTCAGAATCGTCCTCTCCCCATGTTTCTCTCTCTCCCTCTCTGTCCCTCTCTCACTGCTCTGGCAGTAGCATCAGTCAGCGCTCGGCCGAGGACATGCTGTCACACAGGGATCGGCGGAACAGAAACAGCGGCGGTGACATTCGAACCATGCCGTCAGCTGGACTCAGCTCAAAGCCTGCTTTAAGCCCTCTGACATGCCTGCTGAGTGGACACACACACACACACACACACACACACACACAAGACCTGCAAGATGCTCAGTGCTTTCAGTGAAGCCTCTGTCTCAAGGAAGCTTTTTCCAGCGCAAGCATGTGTGTGTCCGTCCAGCTTAGAGACGTCCAAGAAACACAAAGCACTTAAGCTCACAGTTCCCAGAGAGAGCGAGGGAGAGCGAGAAGCATGGGGAGAGACAGAAAAAAAAAGACACTGAGGGATGAAGAGAGAGAGAGAGAGGGAGGTAGAGAAAGAGAGAAAGCGGGCGAAAAAGAAAGAGAGAGATGGAGAAAGGGGGAGAGAGGGAAAGAAGCATAGAGAGAGACATGAACAAAAAGACAATGAAGAGAGCGAGAGATTTGGAGACGTTAAAAGAAAAAGATAAACGAAAGATGGAGATACATGAAAAGAGAGGGAGAGAGAAAAGGGGGAGAGAAAGAGAGAGACACGAGTGTAGCTGACCCACTTCCTAAGTGCTGAAATCAGTGGCAGTGGCACCACTGTTCTCCCAGGAAGGTGATTTATTCGGGCTCTGAAGTACGAGCTATTCCTTTTCCGCTCAATTCAACACACAGGTGGGGAAGACACCTGCCCAAAATTAATATGCGTAACCCACAAACCTACATGCCTCTAACTGTGAAGTGACAGATCCATTTAAACATCTTCGTGTTGCTGCCGGGCTTAGTTCACCAAGCAGAAATATCCAGCCAGCTGTGTCCAGTGGCCAGAAACTGGCAATGCACGTAACTGATTGAGCCCAAACCCGGGATTTGACGGACACTACATGCAATGCTGGGCTTCCAGGAGACACGGGAACGCTTAAGTCAACAGATGGACACATACAGTATAAACACCACCATTTACTGTATTAATGTTATTTGTATTTATTTTAATATTCGCAGGTTAAAAAACCCCTTTCTGCTCAGTTACACAGCGCGCAAATATCGTTTTCTCAACAAAAAAAAAACAAAAAAACAACCGTCACTAAATCAGCGGAACATCTTTGCTTTAAAGATATTTGGTCCAAGAAAAATGGATAAAATATACGTTCTGAAGGAAAAAAAAACAGCATTAACACAAAATCAGCCACCCAACCAAACATTTCCAGCCAAGAATCCCTGGCACAGGCACAGGCACCGGCACTGGATCTTCCATTCTGACAAGAGAGGCTTTTCTGGGCGAAGAACTCGCCGAGCGCCATCCCCACGGGCACTAGGCCTGCGACTTCAAATGCCCGGTAACCTAAGCGACTGTCTGGGAGAGCACGGAGGCAGGAAGCAGAGGGTTAAGCACGCGCCCTCGCCTCTTCCTCGCAGGAAGCGAGCGGCTGTTTTTCGCACAGCCTTGCGAGATAATGGAGTGATTTATTAGGACGAGGCGTCTCGTGCCAAGCCTAATTAATTCTGGTGCTGTGTTATTGCTGAGAATGAGAAAGAGAAAGGAAGCGCGGAAAAAAAAAAAAGGGGGAAAAAAAAAAAAAAGGAATGGGGACAAAGAGGCTCACGTTACATACCTCCCTCCGCTGGAGGCACATCTGTTTCTGGAATATCGGAGCATATGGATCACGGAAAGGGTCAGAAAGAAGGCAGATGCCCACAAGAGAGGAAATCTCAGTCAGGTTAGCCTGGCTCTGTAGAACGTTCCCAGTGGAGAGATGATGGTGTGTATCCGACACCACTCTTAACGGAATGGATCAGCAAAAAATGTTCCTCTTAGGCCCCAAACGTGATTCCCAGCCAAGGTTCCTTGGTGTTTGCAGCGTGTTTTTTTGGTTAGCTTCCAAGCTAATGTAGCTAAAAAAGCCCTTGAAGTCTATGGACTTGCTCCTTTAGCCTTGTGGCACCGTTGTAACGAAGCAAACACTGGACGCGACTTTTCTGCAATCGTTGGAAAGTCCCATGCAGCATGAGGAGAGCGACATGGGAACCTGATCTGGGGACATGCTGATCATCCAGCCTGACCTCCTCATGGCTTGAACTCCCAATCAAGTCCACTCCTCATCTGAAGAAATGCAGGAAGCCCGTTTTTAACAGCTTCTTCCTCCGTGGTGGCGTTCTCTTATCCACAGTGAGTGGGAAAGCGCTGCCCTCAATTTCCTCTTCCTGTTCCACTCCAGCACGGCGCTGATTGCTTTTAGGTGACGAGGCCTTGCAGCCACCCTGCCGGCCTTTCAGCTGCCCGTCCCTGTGTGCCGAGGACAAGCCGGAGATGCCACCCTCCCTACTCGGGTCGAGTGAATCAAATTGCTTTTACGTTTTTTCCGTCGCGCGGTTTCCCCCGATCTCGGGACTAGATCCTCCTGGGACACGTCCGACAGAACCCCTTGGAATGAGGAGGGTCGAGACAGAGGGAGTAAAGGGGGGGGGGGAATTTGGAAGTGAGAATTTTAGAAGTAGAGCTAGTGCTGAGGGGGTTGTAAAGTTGCTGTAAAGTTGTAAAGAATCTCTCACTCTTTATGGGACAATGCCAATGCAAACTAAGGAACGGCTCTGAAGACTCACATTCGTTTTTCTTTGCTGTGGAAAAAATCCTGAAACAGCCTCAGGCTGAAGCGACAATCGTATGTGTGAAAGTGACTATTTGTCATTGTGAACACACTGTGACAGTCTCCGCCTGCCACCTCGGCGATGTTCATTCGCCAGGTGTTCATTTTGCTTGCTGGACTTGGGGAACAGACCCAACAGCTCTTCTACAGGTGTGGATTGGAGAAGTCTCCCTATGTGAGGTCTATGCTGTTGGGAGGCAAGACGGCTTTTACAGTACTCCCAGGCGTCTCAGGCCAGAAGACTACTTCTAGGAGTCGCCGAAGGGTCACTGCCGATAGGGTTGGCGTGAGCGTACTGTATGTACTGTCCCCAGATAGAGGTGGGAATGACCACCTGGTCATTAAGAAGGGGGTATAATAAACCCATCCACATGGGAAGCTATCAACAGCCGCAGCACAGCGTAGCAGGATGGTATCTTGCTCCGTGGAACTTCAGAATATGACCTGGGACTTGAACCTCCAACCATACGATCACAAGGTCAAGTCCCTAACCACTAGATCACCAGTCCAAAAATCAAAACAATCAAATAATCAAAGCATCAATGACATTTTTCAGGCCTACAGGGTTCAGTTTGTGTCGGTCATGATGCAAAGGAGAAGGTAAAGCATAAGACTTTCCATACACACGACCCAGAAGACAGACCAGCTGTTTTTCCAGTTTCGGTCTGTCTGTCTCTTGTTCAGTCTTACTCTTTCTCTCCATCTCGGACATTTATCATCTGGATTTGTGCCTGGCAACAGAGCAGCTCTCCGGCCAACCGCAGGGAGAACACACTGCCGGCTCAATAAATTTGCCCCGGCAGGACGGGCAACGAGCCAACGAGCTTGTTTTATTTGCTATAATGGCTTCCTCTTGGCAAAATATGGTCTAAAGGAGAGGCGGGAGGGGTGTTAGCAGAGTTTAGAGGGGGACTATAGAGGAAAAGTTATACACGTCAAAGAAGAATGGCTATAACTCGCGACTGAAGCTGCAAGACTCATTGTCCACTGTAGATCTTCCCTCAACAAGCGTTCCGTTCGCCAGCCCTATTTGCGGTGCATGTAAATCTAGCGCGACGGGCATCCTGCCACAGATGTGTTGAGTGATTTAGCCCTGTGTGATTTGCTTCACTTCAACAACCTGTCAGTCAAGGCTCTCTGACAGGGCTTTCTGGCACTGAGCACAATTGGCCTACGCCAGCCTGATTCCACTCGAACATCGGTCGGCATCTCTCTTGAAGATGACCTCCATTGTGCGCCAAATCAAACAGGTTGAACGCGGGTGCAATTAGCACATCATACGGGCACACTGTTTCTGGGAGCTGGCCAAGTCCACCTGGATCTGGAGGTTGAATAACTGTGATCACAGAAGCATGTTTATGAAATACTACGTCTTGAACTGTAATGTTTGCATTTCATATGCCCTTATTATCAGGGTCAACTGTGGTCAGATCCACTTCTCTTTAAAGCCTTCACTTCCATTTCTCTGTATGTATTCATATTATTATGTGCATTTGTATGTCCAAAAGGTATTTACACTTTTTAATTTGGTTTTGCTGTTTTTTTTGGACCTCAGGACTTAGTTTCACTCTGTCTCATGATTCTTCATGATTTGGAATGGAAAATAAATAACCAAACCAAATCCAAAATCAAACCCAAACCAAACCCAAATCTAAAATCAAACCAAATCCAAAATCAAACCAAACCCACAACCAAACTTAACCCAAATCCAAAATCAAACCCAAAATCAAACAAAACCCAAATCTAAAACCAAACCCAAACCAAATCCAAACTAACACCAAACCAAGCCAAACCCACAACCAAACTCAACCCAAATCCAAAATCAAACCAAACCCAAATCTAAAACCAAACCCAAACTAAATCCAAACTAAACCCAAACCAAGCCAAACCCACAACCAAACAAAACCAAACCCAAACCACGATTTACAAAGGCCCCAATACAGGATGAAGTCAAATGAAGAGGTCTTTTTCAATCGGTTTTACAGAAAAAAAAACAAGACATTACACATGACCCTCTTCACTTAATCAACAAATCATTTCTTGTCCAGGATCACAAAAGCCCTGTGAGAATTCGTGACAAAGGCAGAGGAAGACTCCTGCAATCATGCAGCCTTTTCTTCTGCATTTCACAAGGCTACAAGCACACCACGTACACTTGCCCCTGGAAACACAGGAAGCTCTTTGATATTCCAGTCTCCCTCTTGAAGACGCACCAACACACCACTATAACAAGCACTTCAAAGTCTTTAATTGCACAGAACCGCACCATACGGTTTAAAAATGAGCCAAACGCTGAAGTGTGAACATGTCTAGGTCACTAATACCAGTTTTACCATCGACAGCCAGTTCTTGCCAACCCACAGAGGACTTCCGCACTTCCTCTTCTGCCGGCTTACACTCGTACTTTTGACACCACACACATTCAACCATCACCTGATCAATCACTCTAAGCAAACATGACCCCCAAACTTCTGCACTTAAGAAATCGTGTAATGGAAGGAGAATGGCATGGACAGTGTGCAAGAACAAGGTGCGTCTTCAACTAATTTCCACTCGTGTTGACGTGGGACTGCATCGGACGCGCGGCTCTCCCTGGAAGAACGCGTATGTACCGCACACATCCTCTCCCGTTAATACAACACTACAGCAAAGCACATGAGAGAATGGCGAGCAGGAGGTCCTCTCCAGCACTGGTGCCAAGATGGCTGTGTGGGAGCGCTTTTGAAGCACAGAAAGGTGGCAGCTTCTGAGAAGAGAGAGAGATAGACACAGAGATATAGAAAGAGAGAGAGAGAGAGAGAGAGAGAGATGGAGAATGAGCAGTGAGATGGGGGTGTTAGACAGAGGGAATTCATTAAAGTCCATTTCTGCCAATAAAGCTGAAATCTTGTGAGGATTCTTTTATCTCTTCACAACCCGGGCAAGCAGATGGTTCACAGTCTGGTTTAGCTCCAGAAGATGGGGCTGAATCCTGCTTTGAGCTTGGACAGATCCAACCGGCCGATGACAATGCTGCCATTTGCAGACATGTTCACCATTGTTTCGGCTTCATCGGCCCATTATCCTTCCACAATGCTGCAAAGTGGACCAAGAACCCATGCAAGCCCTGCCTAGCGCTTTCGTTTTCGATTCTTGCTAGCAAGTCTATCCAGTGCACGTGTGGGGGATTAGCGCTCACCATCTCTGACGGTTTGGAAGCTGCAGCGGGTTCGTTTACCTAGCTGTGAACTGTGTGCTCCCGCCAATCAGCTTGCCTGCATTGCATTAGCCCCGGGCTAAGATGAGACGCTAATTCGAACCACGTGTGATCGTCGGTACTCATCAACCAGTGGTACAAAACAGGGGCCGTCCACTAGCCTGTTTTGCATTAGCTCGAGATGTCATGCCGATTACAGCTGCACGCACACAGCTCCGTCCAAGAAATCTCGGCACCGGCACGGAAAAGGAAAAAAACACCGAAGCGGAGCTCGCTAACAGAACCGTTACATCGTGATTAGCCGCTAATCAGATGTGGATGAAACCCTGTTCCTGTGTTCCACCTCGTCCTGGGGGCGGGGCGGCGGGCAGGTCAGCCGATGCTGCCGGAGAAAGCGCCGCTGCTGTCAACATGCAAAATATCCTCTTTGCATTTCTGCTGATGCAGTGAGGCCTTCGCTGAACGCAAGGTCAGGCAGATAAGCGCTACGCTAACACCTCTATCTCATGCACATGCGGAACGATGCGGCCGAGCCACAGAAAGGGCACCGGTTACGAGGCGGCATGACGCAGGGAGAAAATGAAAAAAAAAAAAAAAAGGCTGGCAATTTGATGAGCTGAGAGCTTTGAGGAAAAACAGGGAGCCGAAGAAAGAAAGAGCGATAGCTGACACCCTTCTCGAGGGGCGCCGGAATGAATTCTTTCTTCACACCTTGCTGTGCCGGCATTCCATTTGAGTCCACACGGAGATGAAGGCAAATGGGGGGTGGGGTGGGGTGAGGTGGTGGTGGTGGGGGGGTTGGAAGCCTTGCAGATAAAAGGAATTGGAAGGAGGGCTCATAAAACATACATAACCTCGGCGCACTGATGCAATCGTTAGCGCTAATCAGAGCAGATTTCCGTCCCACGCTGGTGGCCGAAGTAGCTGGAGTTAAAACGGGAGAAGACGAAGAAGATGAAAAACAAGTAACGTGTTCCCAGCAGACGTGATCTCATCTTGTGAGAGACTGCATCTGAATACGTTACGCCGCACCCTTGGACACTTTACACCCGACTGCGCTTCGAGACGGCAGAACCCAACATCAGTCGGAAGGTACGCTAAATTGGACGGTAGATTAGCATACGCTAGGTTTCCGGACTATTTTTGTCTGGCTCGATCAGTCTTATTAATTCCAGACATTCGCTGGTCGGATTGGAACACAACCGCGAGACGAGGAGACACTGTTTTAGCTGCCGAGTTCCCTGCCCAGTGGATCGATGCACTCCCTGGGCCTCCACTTTCCACTTATACTGAGCACTGCCCCTGCTGTGCAGCCAATCTCCCATGGTGCTCTTCTACCCCCAGCTGCCTATCTTGAGAGACAGAGCCATGAGTCTGAGGTGACGGGTCTCTGGCACTTTGCCAATCACAGCCAGCCATGCTCTAATTAGCCACCTCTAGGGCCTACTGCTGATAGAGCCATCTCAAGGTCTAATGGCCAGGACCAACTGTGCGAGGCGGAGAGCGTGATTGACAGATGACGAGGGGGGAGGAAAGGCAGAGCCAGGAGGGGACGGTGTGTGTGTGTGTGGGGGGGGGGGGGGTCTCAATGAGAGGTCATACGGATCTTGGGTATAATTAGGAGGTGACGATCCCACCGAGAAGAACCGAGAGGAACTAACCGAGGTCAAAAGGATAGGCCGTGCACACTTAGCAGGACATGGTAAGGGGTGTGGAGAGAGACGGGAGAGGTCATCGCGGTCGTGTCGCCTCGGCAGTTTATGACAAGTTAGACATGCAAGTGACACGCTCTTCACATCTGCATGTCGTGTGCTCTAGTTCGGCCCGGGCTTAAAAGCGAGATCATCACACGAGTCAGATCAACTTAGGACGTCCCGTATGTAGCGTCCCTAGGACTGCGAATGGAATGGGTTGTCGTGGGACAGTACGTGAGGAGGCAGGTGAGTCAAAATGATCCTAAACACGCTCTGCTTCTATCTTTTCCCCTCCCTGCTGATTTACGGGAACATGGCGCATGGTCTTGCCAACTGGAAACCATCAGGCAATTGAGTGGAATTAGGAGATTAACATAATTAAGGCATTTGGTCTAGGGAGTGGGGGGGGGGGGGGAGGGAGGGGGGGGGGGGGGGGGGGGGGGGGGGGGGGGGGGGTAAAAGAATTAAGGAATTCGCCCTAGGAACCAACACCCCCCCCCCCCCCCCCGAGTTGAACAGATACGTCTCTAGCGGATGTGCGCTGTAATTTCCACTGTGGTTTTGGGTTCACCTGAATCTCTGCGCTGGCACAGGCCCCGAGGGTCACTGCTCTTTCTTTCCTTCTCCGTGTGGCGACAGAGGCCTGCGCAGGACTTTTAGATCATATTTCCACAGTTCCCGTTTCAGGCTATTAAACCGCTGCCCTTCCTCTACCGCTGAAATTCTCCAACCTGGACAGATTAACCGCATTCCTGTACAAGCGTCTTTTTTTGTTTTTTTTTTCTTTTTCCCTTTTTAATATCTGCCAGTTCGGTAATTCCTGAGTGGATCCGGTTACAAAAGCCTCCCTTGCTTTTTCCTCTCTGCAGCCGAGAACAAAAAGGGGGAAAAACACCAGTAGGACTGTCAGTCCCTTTAATTGCGATCTGTCTCCTTTAGCCATTACAGTCCATTATGAGGCCATTATATAGGCAGTAATGTCAAGGCCAGAGAGCACAGCACAGGATCCTGCAGTCACCGAACTAAAAAGCAGAACTAATGAAGTGGGCTTCCACTGAGAAGCGGAGAATCAGAAAGGATCCCCAGAGCCTTCATCCGCCTATAGATGACGATGCATGACGTCCACGATTACCTCGATTTCGGTTCTTCTTTACATTTTTACAGGATCTGAAACGCCAGCTAACACTTGCACTGAGGCAAAATGTGATGATGAATAGACAAAGAAAAGAACATAAATGACTTCCAAAAAAAAACAAAAAAAAAAACAAAAAAAACCAAAACATTTTACATTAACCTCCATTATAAGTTCTGAAGGTTTTGTGCTTTCAATATAAAACTGTCATTCTGGAGATACAAGGTTTTTGTCTGAGAGCAGCCTGGGATATATCAGGATTATAAAGTGTGTGGACATCCCTTCTAATTAGAAGCTTCAGGCATTTCAGCTACACTCACAGCAAACAGGTGCATGAAATCATGCGAACAGCCATGTAATCTCTATAGATCTCTATAGACAAATGCCCTGTCCACACTGACGTCTGGAGCGTTTTTCTGTCGTTTGTGCTGTTTTTTCTGAATGCCGGAGCAAATCGAATGGTCCACACGGTCCTTCAGGGCTCACGTTTGGCCGGCTATTCAGAAAATGTCGCCTGCAGCTTTTTCTTAATGTCAGTTTCTCCAAAAATCCTGATAAGCGCTAAGAAAATGCCTTAACTGTGTTTACATGCTGTTAGATTATTCTTCAGGAAGACCATATCCATCCCATGATTCTTCAGTCAGAGGGTGAACCCAGTAGCAACATTTTCACCATATCAGGAGGGTTTTTAACACAACAGAGTCAGTTTTCATGTCTAATTGAGACGCTGATCCATATTTCACTACTACAGTGAAGGATGAAGCTCAAACCCTACAGATTAAACACACCCTGGACTGTCTGATTACTGCCCCCCCACCCACAGGTAAACACACAGAATTACACTCTGGACTGTCTGATTACTGCCCCCACAGATGAACACACAGAATTACAGTCTGGACTGTCTGATTACTGCCACCCATAGGTAAACACACAGAATTACAGTCTGGACTGTCTGATTACTGCCCCCCATAGGTAAATATACAGAATTACAGTCTGGACTGTCTGATTACTGCCACCCATAGGTAAACACACAGAATTACAGTCTGGACTGTCTGAT
>JBBPDA010000041.1:35840496-35851019 GCA_037974385.1 Arnoldichthys spilopterus | reverse complement strand
GTGATGGGTTAAATGCAGAGGTTGCATTTCGTTGTGGTGCTTCAGTGTGTTCACAATGACAAATAGTCACTTTCACAGACAACCACTCACACACACACTCACACCTATCCAGTCAACCTATTGCAGCCTTTCGACTGTGGGAGGAAACCGTAGAACCCGGAGGAAACACTGAACACTGGGAGAACTTGCAAACTCGCCGGCCCGGGGATCGAACCCAGGGGCGTCTTGCTGTGAGGCGACAGCGCTAACCACTGTGCCGCCTTGCAGTATTTTTGAGTAAATCTTTGTTGTATCTGAAGTGAAAACGAGGGATGTCCCGATCAGGGTCCCGGTCCCATTTTTCTATATTTCAAATCATGACTATGCATAATGCTGCGCAGAGAAAGCAGACGCTCATGTTTGCCTTACTTACTTCTTACACTGGCTGCAAAATGACAAGGGCGGAGGGGTGGGGCGATATTGCAAAAAAAAACCCTTATCATGATATTTCGAGAAACTTCCCTGACATGCGATATTTCACGATATGTATTAAGATGCAACAATGTAATAAATAAATAAATAAATAAATAAATAAATAAAGATCTGAATAATGAGTACCTGTCATTTTTATTCAGTATTTTTCACACCACAGTACAACATGTTCACTTAAGCAGGACTAACGACGCTCCTCCAACTTAAAGTCTGACTGTGTTTTTTAGGTACTAACGATATCCAGAAATGGTCAGAAAAGCATATTGTGACCACAGTTTATCATGATAATGCTAAATATCGTCCTATTGCGAAGCTCTACAAGGACACTTGTCTATAACCACATCTGTGATCCAGTGTGCAGCGAGGGTATAGGGCAGTGTGTGAAATGTAGTGTCGTTGGGCAAATCGTGGCTCCAAAAGCTACAAAAGACAAAGAAAACTTCTCTACCGCACGTCCCGTCATTTAAACTGTGGCCTCCTTTCACGCCCCTGACATAAAACAAAGGATCGGGCTTAGGCTCGTTCATGCCCCAGCCGATCCCGATCATATAAAACTGTTGTGAACGGCCCCGATGCCGATCTCTGAGGTCGCGTCAGGACGTCCCGGGTGAAAACCGTGAAGCAGGACTGATATTAGGTTTCGGAAAATTGAAAATATCACACCTGACCATTTTCAGCCGCCAAAATTCAGAGCATCCGTATTAAAAATCACAATTATTTTCTTCCCACCGTGCCCGGCTCTACCCACAGTACAGCACTGAAAGCCCCTGGAAAGTGAGCCTGGTAATCAATGCAGCAGCAGCTCCTCGGGAAATACGGAGAATGCTCCGGTTTCTGCTGACAGCAAACTCCGTCACCCAATCCCCTGAGCCTATACTCACCCCCCTATACACATACACATACTGCCCAGTGATATTATACACGTGTCCACGCCGTCCCCAACCAGGTCACGCTTAAACCACTTTATGTAGCAGCCTTTATTGCACCGAGGCCGGTCCTCGACCCTGCTCACGCTCAGTGCACTGCGAAGGCTCCTCAATCTGTGAAATGAGCTGTTTACTCTGAGAACATACGTCCCCCCCCGTCCCAACCCCCCCCCCCGACATACTGTAGAGGTGGCTCAATAGTCTGAACGCTGAATTTCAGTACTGTAAATCCCCTTGCACACCTGCTCTCTGATTATCCACACACAGATTTCTTTCACCTGTCCAGGATTTTCCTAATCCCCCCATTACACACACCAATCAGCCATAACATTAACACCAGGTGATGTGAACAAAATTGACTGTCTAGTTTTTCCATTACGATGGCACCTGTCAGGGGGTGGGATATATTAGGCAACAGCCAGTTCTTAAAGTTAATGTGCTGGAAGCAGGAAAAAATGGCTGAGCATAAACATCCAAACAGATCCAAAGTGGCAGTGGAGTTTTCCAGCTGTGCTGTAAATACCACCTATCAAAAGTGATCCAACTGGAGAATTGGCAGGAGGCTCATGGGCACCCAAGGCTCACTGATGCATGTGCTGAGTACTGGTTTAAAAAGTGAACGCTGGCTCAGATAGAAAGGGGTCAGAACACGCAGAGCACCACAGTCAGAGCTGGTTCAGCAGCATGAGGGGGACCTAGGTGGTGTTAATGTTATGGCTGATTGGTGTGTATTTGTATAAAACGAATGCAAAAAGTCAGAATCTGTTATCAAACGTGACCCTTGACTTGAAACACAACTTAAAATAACCAAATGAAAATGATATTGCCTCATCACCTGTAGGTACTATGGCACAACGTGGGCTATTAAGGGTTAAACTGACTCATTAGCACGTTTCCCTCTGGCTTCGAGGCTGAAAACCACTCACCATAGCGGGAAGCAAACAAAAAGCCACACTGAGACAAAAAGGAACGCAATCCAGACGCAGAAACCCATGAAGCACAAGTCGCTGAACAAAATAAACCACAGTTGGGCTTTGGGTCTCCAGTTCTCCCCTGAATCATCACGCATGCACACACCTAAACACCATCTGGCTGTCTTCAAGCTCATTTGTCTCTAGAGGAGAGTGGGGGTCTCTGAGGAGAGGGGCTTCACTCAGCCACATCTCCCAGATGCACCGCTCTGATCAAGACCCATAACACCAGCATGAGTGTGTGTGTGTGTGTGTGTGTGTGTGTGTGTGTGAGAGACACCTGGTAGAACACCTTTACTTATCAGGCACAGGACGGCAGCTGCACAGTTCTGATAGCGCCCAATAGGTCCAATAAGTGCAGAAAGAGCCCAATGCCACCTTCTCCATTGAAAAAATGATTCCACTCATTCGTTTTTAGGCAGAAAACATATACATAACATTAACAGCACCTGCCTGATATCGGGTTCTGACCTCTTTCTAACTGAGTCAGCATCACTTTTGGACCACAGAGGCTAGAGAGAGAGAGAAAGAGAGAGAGAGAGAGAGAGAGAGAGAGAGAGAGAGAGAGAGAGAGAGAGAGAGAAAGAAATAGAGAGAGAAACAGAGAGAGAGACAGAGAGAGATTGAAAGAGAAAGAGAGATTAAAAGAGAGAGAGTGAAAGAGAGAGAGAGAGTAAAAGAGAGAGAGAGATTGAAAGAGAGAGAGAGAGTGAAAGATTTGTTTGACAATGTTATTGCAAAATATTGGTGCCACATTTTGACCATATATATCTAACATACAGTATATGGATTTATACATATGTCTTTCCAGAAGAGTCAAAGCTGGTACAACAGCAAATATGGCGCTAGCTCACTATCAGTACCCATGAATTCAGAAGAAACACTGCATGAGCAGGTGTCTACACACTGTTTAGGCTTATACATGACTTCGGCAAGATGGTGAAGATGATCACAGCCCCAAATTGCTATAGAGGAATGACACTTTGCGTTGGTCATACTGTGCTTCTTTGTTTCACCCTACTAAACACATGCAACCAGGCTCCAGCCAGCATCTGGTTATTCACCAGGAAGCTGTAAAGTATCGCAACTAGCTCAGCTAGCTCAGCTAGCTCAACTTGGTCATGATCCACAGTATTACAGCTTTGGAATCCCAGAAAAGACCTATAAACATGTACAAACACCCAAAAATGATTCTCATACCATAATGTATCCATTACCACTCTTTGGCACCAAGGCCATCTCTGAAAATAATAGTGCTACAACTCATGCACACACACACACACCAGATAAATTGAAAGTGCACAGTATTTTCTTTCAGGTCCTGTTGGGTCCTGCTTGATCCAGAGCGGCTTACTCCAATCTCTGCTTGCATTAAGTAGCCCTCCCTTTCGTCGTCCAAAGACAACACACTCCTCTTCCTCTCCTTTATTTAGCTTCGCACCGAAAGTCTATTTACAGAAAGGTGAGCTCTCCCGTTGGCGCCTCCATTAATGGACTCGTGCACTCGTCCCTGAGCAGAGACAGTCCAGCCTCTGTTGCGACTAACCTCACCAAGTGCTTTCAGACTGGATGGCTTATTACTGGAGATGCTTATCTCTCTCGCTCTCTCTCGCTCTCTTCCAGACAAGTCAAAAACAGGTGGAAATGTTTTCCCCCCTAGCAAGGTGGAGGATCGCTCAGTGGTTCAATAGCGTGTGGTCAACAGAAGCTCTTAACCGAACCGCTGGCCACTCTTCTTTAGAAGAAGCTACCGGTTAAGGCAAAAAAAACATGGCATGCAGAAGAACAATGGACGTGTACGAGCATGTACAGCTACAAAAACATCAACGTTTGCATGTAAATATCAAACTTAAACAACCCAAGGAACGCGGCGAGCAAGCGCAGCTCTGGAAGGAAAGTGATCGATAAGCAGCGGCCGCTTGCTGTCAGACATGTCCAAGCAGTTTGGCAGGAACGTCGGGGTGAATTCCTCAGAACTGTGACTAGCATACTGAGGAGCTGCCCATGTGGTTTCCACTCCAGGTGACCGTATCTACAGGGTTGCTGGAAACACGGCGGTGGAATTTGGTTAAAACTACAAAACATGGCCATATGCAAACTTAGTTAACGCCATTTTCGTTTTTCCCTGCCTCTCTTCCTTCAGGGCAGTGGTGGCCTCGTGGTTATGGACCTGCCCTTGTGATCGCAGGTTCCAAGTCCCAGGTACCCTTGAGCAAAGTGCCGTCCTGCCTTACTGCTTCCCAGGCACTGGTGATATCTGGCGGCTGTTCCACATGTGACGGTTTAATGCACTGTGGTGCATTTTGTGTGATGGGGTGTGTTCACAGTGACAAGTATGTAAGCAAATGTAAATTCGGCCTATCACTAAATGCTTCACTTACCCAGGCAAAGCAATGACACGTGTTGAGGCTGCTGTAAACCCCAGTATAGGGCAATCGTCCTCAGTGTTTCAGTGAATGCTCCTAATATGGTCGTCAACGGCGATCAATAGCCATCTAAAGCTGTAGTGCCACTGCAAACTGTGACCGAGGCCAATGAAAGATGGACAAACATATAATATGTGAACTAAATATCGCCCACCAACTGTGCCTACATGAAATATTTTCCATGAAATCGTAATGCGATGGATTCTACGTCGTGCTCAGAACACACATGAAAAACCTGTAACGTGTAGTGTCTTCAAACAAGCATATACTCTGTTGTCACACTCTGATGCCCAGTGTTGTCAGCATAATGGGAGTTCTTAGGTCTATGCAAAGCTAAGCCTAGGATGGATGCTAATGCAGAAACAGAGCTCCACTAGGCCTCCACTGCCCATATAAAAATGGTTTGTACTATTATTTTGGCCATATCGCCCACCCCTAGTTTAATGCAGAGGTCATTAAAAGGTAGCACCACTTATCCCTTCCATCATACTAGTCCATCCATCCGTCCATCCATTTTCTAAACCGATTCTTCGGGGAAGCTGGAGCCAATCACAGCTGACTGCGGGGTTCACCCAGGACAGGAGGCTCAACCCATCGCAGGGCAACACATAAACAGACAACCATTCATACACACACTCACACCTATGAGCAATTTAGGGCACCCAATCAACCTACTGCAGCCTCTGGACTGTGGGAGGAAACCGGAGAACCCGGAAGAAAACACACGACGTACTAGTCCTTAGAAAACAAATATTATGTGAAATGTTTTTTTTAAATATCATGATATTGTTGCTATGTCGTTGTCCTCTACTCCAAAGCCAGTCAAATGTTTCTAGTTTCAATATCTGATTGTTTCCTTTGGCTTTAAACAAAACTGAGTAGAAAGGACAGAGGAGTGAGTAGCTCCTCACTGAGGAAACCGCTTAACGCCCTGAAGTCTGTGTGGACACGTGCGTAACGTGTGCGAAAGCCAATGTTTCGTGCCGATCTGACCAGCCAATCATATTTGATTATAGAGCATCAGCCTCTGGCGGCGCACACGCCAACTAATGAGAACATGAGAAGGGACCCGAGACCCGGAACACACTCTCACACACACACGGGAAGAAAGAGAGCGAGAGAGACCACGAGCACCTTGAATAAATCTCCCTGAGCCTGGGTAGAGAGAGAGGGAGGATTAGATACATTTGCATGCCATTAACTGGGGGGGAAAAAAACAGAAAAGGGGGGAAAGAAGTGTGTTGGGCATCTGTAGATCATTATTCACAACAGCAGCAGTAATTCCCTGCTCTTCCACCGCACGCGCCACTCTCATTTCTGTGTGCCCTTAAACCAATTACGCCTGCGTTGGCCTGCTCACATCGCCGACTGCATGAAAGAGATGGATTAGAATGAAAGGATGTACCAATGGCTATAAACAAGGCAGCGCAAGAGCACACACACACACACACACACACACGCACAAAGCAACAGTAGCCTCCAAATACAAAACCAGCCCAGCACTGAGGCTTGATCGATGTACATCGGCTTAATCTGACGTCCCACAAATGTTCGCATCTGCACAAATCCCACCAATAAAGCAAACGTGCTGAGGGGCTTGATTCACGCTATAACAAAGCGACTCGCGCTTGAACGTTCGGTTATTGCAGATCACCCGCAACTGAGAGACGCATCAGTCAGTAATGCACCAACTACTGGATTGTATTTCGACAACACTGGCCGATATTATTGGGGGCTTTCAAGTCAAGTCAAGTGAATTTGATTTGGGGAGGCAGTTGTGGCCTGGTGGTTAGGACATTGCCCTTGTAAACAAAAGGTTGCAGGTTCGAGTTCCCGGCCTGGGCCTGCTACACTGCTCCCCAGGCGCTTTGCTTGCGTGCACACGTGATGGGTTTATTGCTGAGGTCGCGTTTCGTTATGCTGCACTCTGTGTATGGTTGAGTGTGTTCACAATGACAAATGTCACATTCACAGCGCTGTCTACAGCTGACGTCATCATAAAGCAGCTTTACAGAAGGTCCGAGCCCCTGATGAGGAAGCCGATTGGCAACAGAGGTCAGAAAAACTTCCGAAACCTTGGGCGGAACCAAGGGGAGCCCATCTAGAACACCGGATGGCAATAACAAACCAAAGGAAAAGGAAAGACTTTGTTTTAGAGGCGACAGCAACACATCTAGCAAACGCATTTGAGGCATGGAGATGGTCATGTAGTCTGGTGATCAAGAGGCTCCAATGATGGATGATCTGATTTGTCATTGTGAACACACTCAAGCACAACAACGAAATGCAACCTCTGCATTTAACCCATCACACGTGCACAGCGGGCAGCTATCAACAGCGCCCGGGGAGCAGTGTAGTGGGACGGTACCTTGCTCAAGGGTACCTCAGTAGTGCCCGGGCCGGGACTCAAACCTGAGACCTTCAGGTCCCAAAGGCAGTGTCCTAACCACTAGGCCACCACTGCCCGTGTACCCGTGGACCGTGATGACTGTGGACCAAGCGATCTGAATGTATTTAGCTCCTTACATCAGTCACAAATGAGATGCGTGTTGACATTTGTTCTACAAACCCAGCAGAAGCTCAGCCGTACCTCTTACGAGGGACTCCACATCCACTACAGCACGCTAGCGGTCTAGCGGTAGCATCGCTGCAGCTAATGGTGCTGTACGACTGCCAACGAGGCACTATAGCTGTGTGCGCGCATGTGTGTGCGTGTCATACCCAACAAAGGAAGCCGCTCAGTAAATGCAGGTGGACCCAGGTGGCTTGATTAGGGCTGAAAGCGGGGACGACGCTGTCTGTAATGACGCTTCCCCACAGTGTGGCAGAATGGAGATTAGGCCCGACTGCTTTTTTTGTCAAAGGAAAAAAAAAAAACCCACAACACCCCCACAAGAAAACATCCCAGACCATGGGCAGATGGGTCTGATGGAAATGTAGAAAACGCTTGGCTGGATGAGGATAAATCTCTATCTGCTCGCTTTATCTAGTGCTACATTTTCCTTCCAACCTCAATGTTCAGAGCCAGTCAGACTTTTCTCGGTTTTTGCAGGATTTCCAAGTTCAAAGAGGTTCTGACTGTTCACATTAGCTCTTGGCAAATGAGGTTTTTGGCCAATTCGGTATGACTTCTTGATCAGAGAGATGTCCAAAAAAACAAAACAAAGGGATGCCACTTCTCTGCATTTGCGTTGTATGGCCGGGTATTGTGGGCAATAATTTGGACGTTTCTTTGTATCTCCTTACGATAAAGGCCAACGGGACAATTAGTGGACTGAACTGCCCAAAAGTCAAATCAGTGGGTTATTTTCTATTCTTTTCTGTTATTTTTTTGAGTTAAAAAGCCTTACAGGACCCCTTTACAAATGGACATGCTTTATATAAAGGCCTAGAACAGCCGTACCTTCCTACCCAATTAGAGAACAAAGATTTTTTTATACCATACAACACTTGAAGCTCCTACTTTCTCCCTAAAGTCACATTTCAGAAGAGCGAAAATGAAGTGCACTGCTGTAAAAACTCACATCTTCTTTACCTGAGTATTTATCCATGTATTCAGCTGTCGGCTCCGTCTCGGTCTGTTCTGAATCGCCGTCAGGTTGCCACTATCTCCTGTTACTGCTTCATATTCGTTGTTTTATGCATTTTTCTTTATGAATGTGTGTTTTGACAGAAAATCTTTACAAATGTATGTTTAAGGATCGAAATGTTTTATTTCTTTAATATGTCCTTTCACTTTTCTCTTTTATTCTTTGAAATATATGTATATTTGTTATTTTATTGTGCAGTAAACGTGTCTTTTAAACACTACAGACTTGACTTGAGCGCTGGACTTTTTGTCTTGCTTTGGGCCCCACAAGACAAAACCTTCTGCTGCGTTTACTTCACACCAAAAAGTGGGAGCAGATCGATTCTCAGTGTGAAATTTAAATGTGTGTGGGTTCTCCGACCTCCGAGGCAGAAGGTCAGCTCCCACTGGCCTCCTCCAGTTTAACCCGGTTGATTGATGTTAAAGTAGCCCGGGTCAGTCGTCTTAGAGAACTTAGCTTGGCCAAATGGAAAAGAAGGCATCTCCATGTTTGAGGTCAACGTGGTGCCCCAGAAGAACTAGAAGAACCACTCCTGGGTTAGTTCCTTAAGCGCTTCTACCACTCGCGCCTAATCTGAAATATTAAAATCCATTTGGAAATCCTGAATTATTTCTAGGAGATTGGCAATGGTGTGAGAATCCTGGGAGATGATTGCTTAAAAACGAACAGATGTTTCGATTTCACAAATACTTCAATATTTCATGACGTATTTACCATACAGCGGAAGATGAAATCCCAATTTTATAAATGTTTAAGCGTCGATATCCGCAGATTTGTACATGAAAAATATCCCCAACATCAATGTGCTCCAAATCTTTCCAGCACCGATCCGACGTACATCCGCCGGACCTGGCCACACGCTGTGGGCAGTGGTAGCCTAGTGGTTAGGGACGTGCCCATGTGATCCAAGGCCAGGTACCAGTGAGGCACCTTTGAGCAAGGTGCCGTCCCGCGACACTGCTCCCCAGGTGTTGCTGATAGCTCTACATGTGGACAGGTTATGGAGGTCACATCCTATTGTGAAGTGGTGTGATGAGGTGCGTGTCCAGTGGTAGCGGTGGTGTCCACTCATAGCCATGAAGAATTTAAATAAATAAATAAATACAAAAAAACAACGAGCAGCTAGTGAGCGCAAGATCTGAGAAAACCTTCTATTTATACCTCATATCTGGTCAATTATTAATGGATTAACAGGTCCTTACACAACTGCAATGCCAAATGAACGCATTCATAATTCATGCGCTGTATTAATGGCCGGCGCTGCTGATCTGAAGATAGCCCGATCTATTCTGAGGGCACTTTGGCGATCCACTGGCAATTGGAGGGAGGAGTAAATGGCATGGGCTCTGCAGACCACAGATGGTCCCCCCCTTTTCCCTCTCTCCCTCGCTCTCGCTCGCTCGGATTTTTGACACATTGCTTGTGATCACTGGGATGATTTAGCGATTAAGGGTACATAATTCGATCGCTGTGACACAGAGAGCAAAGCGCTTTCTTACACACACACACACACACACACACACACACACACACACACACACACTGCAATGAACCATCTTAACCACCCAAAGGCCATTTCCCTTTCAATTAGCCACCAAAAATGTACCCCCGCCCCCCCCCTTACTCACCCACCCACCCTGCCCAGTCCATCTGCTGTGGTTAGCCACAGTACGGCCCACTAAACGATCCTCATCACTTTACGAGCTGTTATCAATTACAAACTCGGTCTTTCTCCGGCTCTGCTCAACTTCACCACGCGAAGCCGCCTGCTGGGCATTATCCACCAGGGCCGTGAGGATAAAAGAAGGGATAATATAACAGAGATAAAAGACGAGTCTGATCGCTGAGCGTAGGTATGTTCAGTTTGGAGTGAGGTCAGATGGAGCGGCACCGGTGTCGCTCGCTCATATTGACCTGCACAGGTTTCCTGGAGATAAGAATGAGACAAGAAAATGACTCTTTACAGACCTACAACAGAAATGAGAGAGAGAGAGAGAGAGAGGGAAAGAGACTGAGAGAAAGGGAGAGAGACAGTGAGAGAGACAGGGAGAGAGAGAGAGAGAGAGAGAGAGAGAAAGAGAGAGCGAGAGATAAAAGAGAGAGAAAGAGAGAGGGAAAGAGAGACTAAGAGAAAGGGAG
>JBBPDA010000041.1:35813632-35829351 GCA_037974385.1 Arnoldichthys spilopterus | reverse complement strand
GTGATGGGTTAAATGCAGAGGTCGCATTTCGTTGTGGTGCTTGAGTGTGTTCACAATGACAAAGAGTCACTTTCACTAAAAAGACAGGTTACTGTTCTGCTAACATGTCAACAAAATCAAAATTTTTAAGGCAAACTGCCGTTAAAGCTGTAAAAATTTTCTAAAATTCACTAATACGGATGAATATGCCTTTCACACATTAGGAAAACATGTATATACACGTTCTCTCTCTCTCTCTCTCTCTCTCTCTCTCTCTCTCACACACACACACACACACACGCTTCCCTAAAGCTTTATCTTCTGCCAGCATGTTGAAACGGGAGATGGATGAACACATTTATCAGTCAGGTGATAGAGCTGCAATTAATAATGCATGCTCTAAAATTAAGCACATTAAACTTTTATAATTAAAGCCTTTAACCGTTATTCAGAATTAATTAAAGTTTCATTCACGAAAACGAGCCTCACAAGAGGCTTGACATCACTCTACAATGGTCCTGAGCAAATAGGAGGTGTACAGGTAAGTGACTGAGGTTAAGTGCATTAAACCATTTGTGTGTGTGGGTGTGTGTGTGTGTGGGTGTGTGTGTGTGTATGTGCCAACTAGCAACTTGACAGACCCAAGCATTCCTTACAGCTGTTATGCCATTGTGGCATGCGCATGTGATGTCATCTTGCAACTGACACACTCACACATGCTACTACCATGTTATGCATATAATGATCAGCCAAAAGGCAGGATGGAGGTGTGTTTACCTCTGCGCAACATCACCTTTCCTCTTCATTACACTGCTTAATCATTTGGGAACTGAGGAGACTAACTGCTGTAGTTGTGCAAGTAGAATGTTTGCCCATTCTACATAAGACAGGTGTCAACAGTACATGGTCACTACTGACAGATTCTTCTCTTCATGCATACTTTTACAATACGGCACAGTTCTGGACTGCTGATAGGTTAAGACATCGCCTTGATGGCAGCATATATCTGTAAGGTGCAGTGCCCGGGCCGGCTGGCCGACAGTTGGGAGCCCTGGCTTCACGGCACCACTGTGTTCAGTTGAGGGCAATCTGTGCTTCTGTGCACCACCTGTGTTGAAGCATGGTTGTCCCACATGGCGGGGGCAGAATCTTTTTTCTTTGTGGTAGGTGTGGCTGACATGGTGCCTAGATCACACCAGTCCACCTGTGAGCCATGGAAATGGCACCAATCGGCAGGGCACTCCTTAACTCTGGTCTCCTGGTGAGACACGCTACGAGGGCAGCAAAGGCGAAGATTGCCCACACTTGCTTCCTCAAATTAGGGCTTCCCTAGACTGCTAGCAGGTGGTTTGCAGCCAGTGGAAAGTGAGCTAAAAGCCAGTAAAAATGTGGGAGGAACACATCTGGTTTGGGATGAGCTCCGACATGTGGCCGGGCTTGGCATAGGAGACCTCGCACCTGCTTCTAGAGATTCATTCCCATTTCCCTTACCAGCATTGCCCAGGGCTGGCCCAGTGTAGCTCGCTGCTAACCAGTAGTGAGCTGCGCTAGCAGCATACACTTGCTACCAGCACTACAAAGTCTATGCTACATAAGTGGAAAATGTTTTTCCACCTCGTTTTGGCACAGGGCCTCCTGACTAGGCTAGTTACAAAGTGTGCCCCTTTCCCGTTTGTGGCATGAAGTAATTTCTTTGTACTTTTCTTTGCTTAACAAAAGTTCAAGAAAATATAAATAATATAATATAAATTGCAGATTTTTGTCTTTAACTGCATTTTCCCCAACATTTCTGAGAATTGGGTTTGTACAAAAGTAGAATTTCAGCAAAGTAGCGGTATGCCAAACATAAGTTTGGAATAGGACCATTCCTCACAAAAATCGTCCTGCATACAAAGTTTTTTGATTGGTGCCATAAAAGAAGCATTTAGTTCCACAAAGAAATGTTCTTGCAAATGTATTTTGGTTGAGATGTTGTACAGAACCTTTTAATAGATTAAAGAACCTTAACATAATGTAACTGTATCCAATTTAAGGATTAAAGAGAGCATTGGGTGGAGGTTGTCATCACTATAACCTGTTCTTAGCAGGTTCGTAAACATGCTAACCATGGTTACAAGAATGGTTCTTTTAGCCAGTCACAACCATCCAGTGAAACGTTCTTTATGGAGCCAAACATCGCTCGTCTACAGCATTAGCCTAAGAACTCTACTCGTGCCCTATAATAAACCATACTATCTTTACTTCTATACAATTATCACAGTAAACATCGCTATTGCCAGAGACCAACTTCTGAGGGATACAGCATTTCTAAAACCTTTGTGCCCCCAGCAGTTTGATGGGCAGTGTAAGGAAAAGCACTTTTCTTTCCTTTTGGTTTAATCTGTGACAAGAAAAACGGATACAAAGAAACTTTTCGTACTCTTCTCCAGGAAAGAATGTGAACCTGGCAGCCCCACGAGAGAGCGAGAAAGGGGGAGAGAGGTGGGTTATTAGGAGTGGAGAGCCATATCAGTCTCAGTGGATTTCTCGGGTTATTAGATCAAACACTCTCTTATCCAGTGTGGCAGTAATGAAACCTCTCGCTCTTCCTCGCTACTGGAAAAGTAATAGCAGCACAATACATTATTGGGGATAGAACACAATGACTGACCTCAAGTTTGAGCTCTGGAGTACGGAACACTTAGTGCTTTTTTTGTGGCCACATTTTTAACTCATTTTAACTGGCCTGTCCACAAATGCCTTAACGGTTGCCAGGTTGGACAAGTTTTACAAAATGCTGGCACAGTTCCCACTCTATATAATGAGAAACTTTACAGTGTTGTTACAACATTGACATTTTCCACTTAGCATTAGCTTGATTTGAGGTCTTAACAGCAGAAGCTTTCACACATATATGCACACATAATTTAGGTGTATTGCCAAAAATTGTGTGCTACAACTGCTCATTTTAATCAGATTTTTGTGACAATTCGGTAAGGCTTACCCAACATCACTTGCATGGACAATCAGTCTATGTTCACCTTTGGGATACCATTTCAAACCAGATCATTGCCCTTGTTGATCCAACAATTACGAAAAACCACCAAGACCAATAAACTAGACAGTTCTCCTCTTACAAGACAACATCCAAGATATGGAGTCGGCATTTTCTGTAACAAAACTGCTACAGTACAAAAAAAGCTACAGTGTGTAAAGATTTTTTAAATAAAGTGGAACTACAGCAGTGTTTCTAATAAAGTGGCCAGTAAGTGTGCATAATGAGGATATTTCCAATAAAAAACTGTCCCAGTCACTACTGGCTTTCTCAGAAAACAATGTGAAATAATACATACTAGTGTACATCTTCAAACATTCATTTTTTTTCTGACCTGCAATCCTAGTCTGGGCAATGGGGGGTGTTGAAGCCTTTCCCAGTGCTCATATGTCAAAAGGCAGAGAAACATTCAGGTGACCAGGTGGCCAGTCCATTGCAGGGTAAAAACTGAGATGCATTCCCACCTAATTGCAATTTTCCCTCTGACACACACAGAAAGCACCCTGGCCGCCCTGACCACGAATCAAACCCGTGAGTGAAAGATTGTCAGTGAACACACCACACCACAATGAAATGCATTTAATTCATGTAGAAGCAGCATCCGTGTGGAACCTGGTTACCTCATTGATGCTTGTAGCAGCCGTAGATTTGAACCGGCGAACTTCAGGTCACAGGGGCATCTCCCTAACCATTACGCAGTCACTGCCCCCATGAGCTTCACATTGGGAGGTGACAGCACTACCCATTGTGCCACACAATCAAACATGGAGGAACTGCAAAGTTAGCTATTTACATCTTTACAACTGTAAAAAAACACTGTAAAATTTCAGTTCTAAGCCACTGAAAGCAACATGATACCAACTCGTGTATAGTTGAGTGAAGACCTTCTGTAAAGACCAGAACACACCAACTACAAACAACCAAGAACCTCCTGATGGTTTTACTGGTCTGAAAAACAGACAAATAAGATCTGAAGAACAACCTACACCAGGATGGACAACTGCAGTCCTGCAGAGCCTTTGTCCAGCACAGTTTGGTAGCCCGTCCTCTTCAAACACACTCACCTGGCAGTTAACAGGTGAGTTAACCCAGGTGTGCCTGAGTAGGGAAGTCACAGGACTTTGCTGTACATCGGTCTTCAAAGACGGCAGATGCCCACCCCAGCTCTAGAGTCCCTCAACAGTGAAATGTAATGCTGTCAACTACAGCGTTAAAGGTCAAGGAATGGGGAAACTTTTTGCAGTGTGTGGAGTTAGTGTTATTTTCTAGGTAAAAAATAAGATGCATTGTTTTTGTGAGTTAAGCAGGCCATGTTTGAAATGTCATCACTAATCTGATTACACACTCACTGCATAAACGATGCATGGGTTAGGTCAAAGCAGCAATCAGAAGGCAGAAACTTAACTAAAACTAAAACTGATCAACAGAATTGCACAATGCTGTATAACCCTGAGGTTGGTTCCGTGAACGAAGTGTTTTGATTGTAGCTTTAAGACAACAGAGCCAATGTCACATTGGCACAACATTGCTGTGTATATGCCTGGAGACATTTACACATGACATTAATTATCCATATTACTGTACACACACACACCAACACACACACACACATACCAACACCAACACACACATTAAAATGCATTAAAGCACTGATGAGGATATGTAAGCTGCTGCAGGCATATGCCAGTGTTCAAGCACACACAAGGGCAATTCAGAGAGAGGGAGTGAACAGAGAGGCAGAAAGGCAGTAGAAGCAAGAGAAATGAAAGAGAAAAAAAAGTGAAAGAAAAGACAGAGAGAAAAGGGGAGAGTGAGAGAGATGAGCGAGAGAAACAAGAAGGGTGAGAAAGAGAATGAGCGAAAGAGTAATGAAGATACGAGAAGGAGGTGAAAGTGAAACAGAAAGAAGTATGGGAGAGAAAAAGAGAAAAAAGAGTGAAATATGTCAAGTGTAAAGAGAGAGGGAGAGGTAAAAGGAGAGATGGAGAAAAGTCAGAGGGAGAGAAAAGAATAGAGAGAAAAAGAGGATGGAGAATGAAAGACAAAATTGGGGAGAATAGCAGAAAGAGAGAAGGAATAGAAGAGATACATGTAAGGAGAATAGAGAAGAGCAAGAGTGAAAAGATAATGAGAAAAGAAAAAACGTTTGTGAGGAAACAAGAGAGAGAGAGAGAGAGAGAGAGAGAGAGAACAGATGGGAGCGGAAGAGATAGGGAGCAAAAGAGTAAGAAATACAGGAGAAGGAGAGAGTAGTGAAAGAAAGAAATATGAGAGGAAAAAATGAAAGAGTACAATGTGTAAAGAGAGAGGGAAGAGGAGAGAGGGAAAGAAGAGATGAAAGAGAGAAAAAGAGGAGAGAGAGAAAATAAAAGACTTAATAGAAGAGAGAGAATAGCGAAGAGAGAGAGAGGGATAGAAGGAAAGAGGCAAAGTAAAGAGACAAGCGTGAGAAGAAAAAAGCGCAAGAACAAGAGAGAAGGGAACAAAAAAGGAAAGTGAGAGGAGGGATAGAAGGAAAGAACCATCGAAAAAGTAGAGACGAGGAAGAGTGAGAGGATAAGAAAGGAAAAGCTTAGGGTTGGAATTAAAGAAGAGGGAGAAAGAGGATGAGGGAATGGGGTAGGGAGAGAAAAAGAGGAGAGAGAGAATGAGAGGATGGGAGAGGGAGGATAGCGGAGAGAGAAAGAAGGGATAGAAGGAGAGAGAGAGAAGCAAGGTAAAGAGACGAGCGTGAGAAGGTAGAGGAGCGAGCGAGAGATGAAAACAAGAGGGAGAGAGAGAAAGAGAGGCAGGCTCAGAGACCAGTGGTCGTGCTGTTCTTGAAGACACTCTCATTGACTCGGGTGAGAAGAGAAATTGAGCATTTAGACAAACAAATCATCTCTCTGCGAGATTGCTCCTGCTGCATAGACCTGTTCCATTACCTGCTCGCGGCTCGGAGAATAATGCTCAATTACAGTATCATTAAAGTGGAGGAGCGGACCTGTGAGGAATAGGCAATGGGGGCAGCAGGAGAGAGTGATCGAAAGCGGAGAGAGTGAAAGCAGATGCTTTATTTAAGTGTTCTGCCAGTGAGTGGGTCGCAAATACACGACTTTAGAAACATAATTGGCCTTTTGGTTCGAGCGAGGCCTGCTGTGGAGCTGGCCCGAGAAAACACGCGGCTAAACGTTTGGCCTCATGTGATGAGGCATAATGGATTTTTTATTAGCTGAAGCATTAGGTTACCCCAGTGTCGTTTGGTTACCCCAGTAACACGCCTCGCTTTCCACACACACATCTCGGGTCGTGATACTCCAAAAGTGCAGTCGATCGAGCGAAAAACTGGAAAGCAAATAAATAAAAAAAAAGTTCAGAAATTCACACTTTTATGGCGAGGTTTAGACTTCACTCCCTCCAAGTCTGCAGTCAACGATCTCTCCTACAGCCTCTGACCTCGAGTGAACCTCGAGTGATCTCTGCGATACCCACGAGAAGAGAACGCAGAGCTGTGAAAAACCAATGGAGCTCTAAACGAAGGGAGAACTCTGACTTCGCTAAACTGACTTCCTCCTAGCTGCTGCTCTTGGTTCACTTCCACTTTGTACATTACTTCCCTCTGCACAGCTGCTGGACTTTTGGCCTTAGAAATACATTGTTAAGCCAGCCACATTGTCAGCCACAACATTAACACCACTGACAGGTAAAGTGAATAACATTGACTAGTTATTTCATTACAGTGGTAGCAGTCAGGGGGGTGCGATGTAATAGGCAAGTCAGGTTTATGAAGTTAATGTGCTGGAAGTGTAAGGATCGAGCCACTTTAAAAAGGGCCTTATTGTGATGGCTTCGTTTCGTCAATCTGTACTCGCATTTACTCGATGCCCCCGTGACCTGAAGGTTGCCAGTTCAAATCCTGGTCTGAGGTTCCCGTGAGCAAGGTACCGTCCCCAAGCACTGCCAACATCAGCTGCCCACTGCTCCTACATGCACGGGTTAAATGCAGAGGTCACATTTCGCTGTTGTGCACTGTGTGCTGCGGTGTGTTCACAATGACAAATAAGCAGAAAATTTTTACTGTACAGAAAGCAAAAACGTTCCTTACTTCGAATGGAAGATAATGGAAGAGCAAGTGATTTTGGAGCATTTCTATTGGTCTGGTCAGCTGCTGTGTGGATGTAGGTCAAATAACAGTCAAAAAACATGGAGATACATGATTTTCAAGACATTGACGATTAGCATTTTTGACTGGAGCCATTGTATCTCTCTTTTTAAACAGGCTAACAAGCCAAAGTAACAGCAGACATAGTGAATAACAGTTTCTCCTAATAATTGCAGAAACAGAATCATAGGCTTCAGTCATTCACATCTAATATAGGCTCATTCACATTCAACCTAAAGCGAGAGAATCACCCATCAGTGTACATCGCAGTACACAAAAGCCTTCTCCTTCCTTTGTCATGCTAACATCAACAACAACCTTTATGATGGATGGATGGCCTTAGATCTTTGGTCCAGCCAGGTCTTTGTCCATCATCAAAGGTACAGCACATTGCAGGTCATTATAGAAGAAACATTAGCATGGCAACGCCATACCTAGACCTGGATTAAACAAGAGCACATACAGTAGAGCAGGGCCATGCAAACAATGCACAGCCAAGCAGATTAAGAAACACAGTGACCTTCTGATGAGAAAAGGAGCTTTAGCAGTGACTAAACACACTCATTCACTTACACACACATACACTTATGCACACACGCACACAGGGCTGGGTCAGCTTCACATCAGTAAGCACGCCCGCCGGCAATGCCATAATCCGTCTGTTATCGTCTTCACGACAGCATGTGAAAGGGCCTGGAGACGCAAACTCACCACTGAAATGTCAGGGCACGACACCAGCCACCATTTCACATGCACCAGTTAAAATATCAGGCGTGGGGTGGGCTTTGGGATTCAGACTGCTCTGGTGGACATTTTGACAGATGCCTGAAGAACGTCCATCATCAGCTCAAGGATAAATAAGGCCTACACTGCGTTTGAAATATTAAACAGCATATTGTTAGTCATTCGCTGGATTTTAGCCATGTTTCGAAACGGTTATAATAATAATAATATTAATAATATTAATAATAATTTTAATCCAAAGATCTAGGACTGAGGCCATGCTAATCAGTGCTAGCTGAAATGTGTTTTAGGTTTATTGCATCAAAACAATCAGTCAACTGCAAAAAAAATAATTTAACACCATAATTTGACCCAAATAAGGATTATTTTCCTTAATTACATCTTCAGACGACAGGTAACAGGTAGGTTGACATAAGGCGAGTTAGGCTACATACATAAAATACTGCTTATTATTGCTTTTCCTCCACTGAAGCAATACCTTGGTATTAAATGTGGGCATCTCATTTAGAGCATAACATGATGGATTAATGAAATCTGCATGATTTCTTAGTCATAAGCCTTTAAAATATCAATACAGTGCAAATCAATTCTTTTATTTGACTATATACTATTGTTTTTTCATAATAACACATACACCGGCCCACAGAATCTGACACAGAAACGAATGAGGGCAAGAGGGCAGAAACCAACACAGCCGGCGGTATGAAGTAACAATGAGGTTTTGGATTAGATATTAAGTCATTGTCTCGCCTTACAAGGTCATAAACCAAAGGCAATAGCACTTGACCAATTGCAGATTGATACCTTTTCTTTATGAGACCTGGCCATGGCCAAATGCCAAAAAATAACAGAGTATCTGGCACAAACCTGACTTTCCAGATGGGTTTCAAAATGGTCCTCAAAGTTGTCATTAAAAGCCATTTTTGCTACAAATTGAGAGTTATATTAGAGTCATGTCCCAATAAACGTAAACCCGGACATCAAGGAGGATCAACATTAAGGAAATGGATGACATATGGGTTTGCTGAGCTTTGCCAGAACATATAAAATCCCCTGCAGAGCATGGCAAACATTCTTATTAGATCTCTAAAGAAAAGAAAAGGTCTGGAAATCTGCCATAAAATTAGAAGCACCTGCCTTATGTTGCGTACATTCTCTTCGTGCCACCAACATCAGCTTTGGTCCATCAAGGCATGGAAACCTCAAGATTTGTGGTGAGGTGGTAACGGGCACAAAGCCATTAACATCAGATCCAGGTCCTAGAAGGTGCAAGGTGGGGCGTCCATGAATCAGACTAGTTTGCCAAGCCCATCCTACAGATGCTTGATCACACTGAGATCTGGGGAATTCTGAGGCCAAGTCAACACCTTTCTCTAATATTTCTCAAATCATTCCGGTCATTCTCAGGTTCCTCCAACCATTCCTAAACATTTTTGAAGTAGGGCACATTATCCTGCTGAAAGGGATCACTGCCACTGAACAATATTATCGCCATGAATGGGTTTACTTTGTCTGCAACAACATTAAAGTGGGTGGTACATGTCAAAACAATATCCACATGAAAGCCCAGGTCCAACATTGCCCAGAGGATTACATTGCCTCCACCAGCTTGCCTTAGAGCATCCTGGTTCCATCTCTTCCTCATTTAAATGAACAAATACCTGGCTGACCACATGAGGAGGCCACCTTCTTCCATTGCTCCATGGTCCAGTTCTGATCGAAGCTGTTTCAGCGGTGGACAGGAGTGAGCATGTCTACACAACCCCATACACAGCTGTAAGACACTGTGTTCTGAGCCCTTTAAGTCATAACCAGCACGAACCTTTTTAGCAATTTGTGCAACAGAAGCTCTTCTGTGGAACCAGACCTGATTGGGTTGAACCCCACATGTATCAGTAAGCCTTGGGCACTCTTGACCCAGTTATTATCAGTTGTCCTTTCTTGGATCACTTTTGGTAGGTACTAACTACTGCATACCTGGAACCAGATATTTTCAGGCAGAGGTGGCCTAGTGGTTAGGACCCTGCCTTTAGGACCTGAAGGTCGCAGGTTCGAGTCCCGGCCCGTGCACTTCTGAGATACCCTTGAGCAAGGCACCGTCCTACACTGTTCCCGGGTGCTGTTAGCTGCCTGCTGCTGCACGTGTGATGGGTTAAATGCAGAGGTCACGTTTTGTTATGGTGCTTGTGTTCACAATGACAAATAGTCACTTTCACTTCACTCCACAAGACCTGTTGTTTTGGAGTGGCTCTGACTTGTCTAGACATCACAATAAGGCTTTGTCAAAGTGGCTCAGATCCTCACACATCAACTTCAAGGACTGACCGATCACCTGCTGCCTAATATATTCAACCCCCCCGACACGTGTCACTGTAATAAGATGATCAGTGTTATTCACCTCACCTGTTAAAATGTTGTGGCTGTTAAGTATCGTTTTAGGACTTTCTTTCAGTACCAAAAGATGAAATGAAGTGAAAGGGACAGTCATTGTGAACACACCCCATCACTGAAAGTGTGCCGCAGAGTGGCCTCTGCATTTAACCCATCCGCATATGGAGCAGCAAGCAGCTATCAACAGCACCCAGGGAGTAGTGTAGCATGACTGTACCTTGCTCAAGGGTTCCTCAGTGGTACCTGGGCCAGGACTTGGTTCTTCTGATCACAAGGGCAAGTCCTTAACCAAAAAGCTACCTCTGCCTTAACAGACATCTCGTTTCCATTTACCCCTAATTCAGTAACAGCATGTAGTGATTCATTTTCTAATTGGTGAATATAAGATTTCAGTAATTAGCATTAGCATTTTGCTAAATATCTAACTAAATATCATTCAAGCAAGGACAATTTGACTCTTCCCTGTGTGCCCATATCTGTTTTCTTGAGCTTGGGTGTTGGTGCTGAAGGTATACGGGCAGGTGGATTTCTTTCGCTGTCCCTCCACTACCCCCATCATTCAGGTACAGTCTGACTTCTCATCAAATTGCAGCAGGACCCCATTACCTGCCAATTTCCTAGTCAATGATTTTTCATTTGCCCCACATTGCCAGGATTCAGTGCTCATTGGAGGCCTGATGGATGGCCTAGTGCAAATGTGTCTCCCTGTGTGCGCATGTGAGTGTCAAGAGGGGGGACAAGACGGTGATGTGTGTATATGCGACGCGTGTGGGGGGTTAAGAGCTCTTGCCCTCCTCCACCCTGTCGGCTGCTGCACGCACTGATCCGCGACCTGTGGCGCGCAGCTGCTTGCACATACTCGGGGAGGGGAGTATTTACACGCAGCTCCAGGCGTCTGGAAGGCAAACAACAGCATTAGAGAATGCAAATTGAATATGCAGACAGGGAAAAAAAAGAAGCCTCAGGCAGCGGAGGAGGACAAAGCAAAACTACACAAGTCTGCCTGCTGCACTCGGGAAGCGCTGAAGCGATGGCTAAACACTGCAGCCTAAAGGCAGGGCTGGGTATTGTGATTTATACCTTTAATAATTCATAAGCATTGTCAAAGCCAAATGAGACAGAAATGTCTTCCTGTGGCAATGTCAGTGCTTCCTGATGCTCTGTAGTTTGCTGTAGGCAATGTATTGAAAAAGAATGCTTCGAGCAAATAAAGGTGTGTTTATAGTAAGAACCCAAAAGTTTGTTGACCTCTGCTCATTCCAAAGTTTCCAGAGTATTGGAGAATGCAGGCACCTTTCCTGAAGTGATGGTCTCCTGTGGAAACACTACCAACCGTTGGAACAATGCTCTCTGGCTTTGACTGCATTCAGCATAAATGAGGTCAGGTCAGGTACTGATGCTGAATGAGAAGATCTGGATCATAAACTCCACTCTAGCTCATCCCAGAGGTACTGAATGGAGCACTGTCACTCCAGAGAATGCTGTTCCACCACTCCACTGCCCAGTGCTAAGTCTGGTCCATTAGCCAGTGCTGGAGATTATGTAGGCTGTGAGGGCCTGTAGCTGAATTCACTAATTAGAAAAGCTTTGGAGACTTTTGGACATATTGTGTGTTTTTCTATGCTGCATTTTCAGTCCAGAGAAGAGTGTGTGGGAGCAACCCAAAAATATATATACAGAAATATAAACACCCTGGTGTGGGCGTTTCTCAGAACCCTTTAGCAGCTTGACTGAGGTCATCAATAAAGATCAAAGCAAAGGGCTCAGTCATTCAGAGCCCACTCTGTGTTTGACGCGTCACTTTGTTACTGCGGCAACGAGTCCCGCGTTCTACAAACAAACGCACAAGGCTAGATGCGCGAGTCAGAGACACGCCTGTGGTAAGACTGGACTTTAGCAGTGGCATCTGTGGTCTCTTAACTTGCAAAGATTTAGGTTTTAATAAAAATGAAATGAAAGAAAAAATCATAGCACAGTGTGATAGATATGAGACAGTGTGTTGGAGATTATTGGATATTGTTTTGGATATCAATGGATTATGTGCTGGATATTGTGGGACAGTGTGCTGGCTATTGTGGAACTGTGTGTTGGCTATTGTGGAACTGTGTGTTGGCTATTGTGGAACTGTGTATTGGCTATTGTGGGACAGTGTGTTGGCTATTGTGGAATTTTGTGTTGGCTATTGTGGGACTGAGTGTTGGCCATCATTGGATAGTGTGCTGGATATTATGAGACTGTGTTAGATACTATGGGGCAGGGTGTTCATTATTATGGGACTGTGACAGTTGTTTTGTCAATATGAGTCATGTAATTAATTACAATAGATGAACAACGAAGTATAAACTAAAGACATATATCTGGTTCAAATAGGCTCTATTTGTAAATGAATGATTGATTAAAGAGCCATCTAGAGAGTATATAGAAAACTGCAGGGAGACAAAAGAAACCAATGTAAATATTCATAACATGTAAGCTGGTTTAAGTTTAATGTTTAATTGCATGGTGCATATTAATGCTAAATAATAAATAAATAAATAGTATTTATTTGTTATATATTTGGTACTTATTTGTAGTTTCTTACATATTGGAATGTTCTGTATTATGGGATAGTGTATTTGGTATTATGGCACAGTGTGTTTGGTATTATGGCACAGTGTGTTTGGTATTATGACACAGTGTGTTGGGTATTATGGCACAGTGTGTTGGGTATTATGGCACAGTGTGTTTGGTATTATGAGATAGTGTAGTCGGTATTATGTCTAGAAGTATGAGGACAATGTGTTGGGAAATACTGTGCTATGCACTGTGGGGCAGTGTGTTGGGTATTATGGTAATATGTGTTAGGGATTTTGGCACACTGTTGTCAGTAGTATAGGACACACAGGCACTATATGAAAATGACTGTTTATTTATTCTATGCTTCTTTAAAATGACCTTCTGTAATGCATTGACCTGATTTCACATTACAATTAGTCTTATTATTATGCGTTATGAATAAAAATGGTCAATAAAAATTTTATGTTTACATTTTTAAAGCAACTACAATGAGTTCATGACCTAACCTGGAGAGGTCAGCAGTTTATGTAAGGGTCATACCTATGTGAGCATGTAGAGAAAAACAAAACTAAAGCTAAAGTGAAAGTGTGTTGTCCCAAAACCTAACCTAAGCGTCAACCCTTTTTTTTGGAAAATAGCCAAAGTTTGTCCAAAATGTTACTTAAAATACTTAACTGAAAGACCACTGTAGCCCACTCCTTCCACCGCTGATTTGTGTGTTGGTTAGATGTTCCAGATAAAGGATGGCAGAGGTGAACCGGCTGTGTGTGCATATCCTGGTGCATCAGAAAGATGTGAAAGAAAACCCAGCGTGTGCACAGAGGAGACGGGACAGCCTTCAGGAGTTGGCACAAGCACACATCAGTATCTTTACACATGGAAGTGTGCAAGGACAAAATGAAAACCATGACCATGTCTCTAGGACTGATTTGAGAATGATGGCTTTAGACCAGGAGACTGTGTGTGTGTGTGTGTGTGTGTGTATGTGTGGCAATGTGTATGGGTGTCTATGTGCGTGTACACATTCCTCAACTGAATATCTGTTAGCCTGTTTGGTGGGCACCATGGAAACTCTGAGCAAGGCAATTTCCCATCTACCCCTGCTGCAGAGGCCAAGCTGCACCATGCAGGTATTTTTAATAGGCCTTCATTTATGTGGACAAGGACAGTGAGGATGAAGATTACATTTACTTTACAAATTATGATCATGGCCAGTTTCCTTCACTTTCCTTCAGTTTCTCCTTCTATCTCCCTCTCGTTTTCTCTCATTTACATTTGCCAGACACTCTTAACCCAGTGTGATGTATACGGATGCTTTCTAATCTACAAAGAAAACGTTACCACTGTGAACCTAGAATTGTATTAAGAGCTGCTGGTCAGCCTAGATTCTACCAGAGCTGATGCTGATCCTTCATACACAAAAGCCCTTGTTTAATGTATAGGTAGCAAGTTTGTTAGTTCTGTTGGGACATGTAGTTTTTGTCCTAAGTGCTCTGTGGAGAGGTGGGTGTTCAGTCGCCCTATGAAGACAGTGAGGGACTCTGCAGTTCTAACTGTCAGGGGTAGTTCATTCCACCACTCATGGACCAATCCTGGGAAGAGCCTTGATGTCTGGCTTTGATTTTGACAAGACGGGTGTTCAGTCGGGATGAGGATGATACTCTAAGAGTGTGAGCTGTTATCCGTGGTTTCATCATTGCAGATAGGGAAACAGGAACTGGACCATTTTTGGCTTTGTAAGCAAGCATCAGCGTTTAAAATTTGATGCGGATGAAAGGTTCGCAGCAGTGTTCGCAGTGACCCTGTAGCTTGTAATGCAAAGCGAATGTGTGAAATGATGTCACCTGTGCTGTTCGTTTGAAAGTGAACCGTGAGTGAGCTCTTGTTCACTGTGTTTCAGATGAACAGTGACAGTGGAAGTGTCCAGCCGGAGTCTACAGCTGAAGATGGTGTGTATGATCAGGCTGATGAATCAGGTTGCGTTTACCCTGTCAGTCCTAACACATCATCAGTAATACATTCAGATACTGGTTTTTTTTCACCTTATACTGCATAGTAGTTACATTGCAGACATGCCTGTGTTGGTCAAAATAGAATAGATCAGCATATGGAACTGGAGTTTTCTGTGTGTTGCTTAGTTTCCTACCACTATACAGTATAAACGAAGCTCCATGCTGTCTGTGTTCTTGGATAAAGTGTGATCGTTTCTGATCAGCTGTTAAAAAATTATTTCTTTTGTGTGTGTCACGGCAGATGAGACAGAAAAACCTCCCAGTCTTGCTTGGCCAATCCCACAAAAGAGTAAAGTGGCCACTGAAAAGGTCAGAGGTGCACATGGATATTACCACTTAAAGTATTTGTGCAGTTTTAGATAAAAAATGACCGTAAACATGACCATCTTTTCAACCTCTCTTTATTCCTTAAAGTTAAACAAGCTACCTCATATGTAAATGATCTCTGCTCTGATTGGCTATTCTGTATTGTGGATCATTCAAAAAAAAAGTCTGGTTGCATGAAACATTGCATTCACTGTTGTAGGGTAAAGTCCTGTTTATACAACTAAATGGAGCAACTGCATCCAGCAATCGCATGTACATCTATAGTATAATTTGCGTGTGCAACATCAAGATGCGCTTAACGCATGTGTTACACAGAGCTTCAACTTTGTCCAAATTTTGAGTGATGTCGCACCAGGAATTAGACTTTGTAGTGTTTTAACTATATATAGTATTTAAGCTATTACATAAGTACAAATAGTTGTGAATCTCTGATCACCGATCAGCCACCACCTGCCTAATATTGAGTAGGTCCCTCATGCTGCTGAAAGAGCTCTGACTGTGGTGCACTGTGTGTTCTGACCCCTTTCTATCAGAG
>JBBPDA010000041.1:35802360-35813532 GCA_037974385.1 Arnoldichthys spilopterus | reverse complement strand
TGCAAACTCCGCACAGAAAGGCACCTGTGGCCAACCCGGGGATTGAACCCAGGACCTTCTCACTGTGAGGCGACAGTACTAACCACTGCACCAAAACTTTTCCTGCTTCCAACACAAGAACATCAAGAACTGACTTTTTGCTTGCTGCCTAATATATCCCACCCCTATGACAAGTGCCATTGTAATGAAATAGCTAGATAGTCAATGTTATTTACTTTACCTGTCAGTGGTGTTAATGTTATGGCTGATTGGTGCATACTGCAGCACTCTAAAAGTGTCGGTGTGTATTTAAGTTGTTTTAAAGCTGAATTAAAAACAGACCAATAGAAAACCAATGGAAAACCAATAAATAATTACTGTTTTCCATTAAAATATTGATTTTGCTAGTTGGAGGTTGGGTTCTGACAGTGAAAATATACTGTACGTGTTTGTGTGTGTGTGTGTGTGTAGGGAGTACAAGGGGTCCTGAAGATGGTGGAGCTATACCAGTGTCCTGATTTAACTGAAAATCCTCTCTCTTTGCCTTATGACACTGCATACACCACCATTGTCACACGTGTTTTGCAAGCACAGCGCCACCTAGTGCACAAGGTGAAACATCTAATTTATAGATCATATGTAACATAATTTATATAAAGTCCAAGGTTGGAATTTCCCAGTTGAAATTTCCTGTTCCAGGTGAATGATTCCAAAAGTTAACGAGACACACGGTTGACACTGAGAAATTGGTGTCTTTTTGTTTGATAAGGGTATAGAAAACTGAACACACGGCCATCAGTGCAGCTACCTTGCCTGTATTATATATTGTTTTCCCAAATAACATTTGTGCAGAAAAGATCATTTTCAGATTTCGCTTACAGCGGACAACCTGCTTAAGATTTGATCATATTATGTATTTTTTTCAGCCTAAATACAGGCTACTGATCCCCCAGTGCACAGTGGAGTATGGAATTGTGTTAAGTGAATAAAGAGACTTAAATACTCTAAATATAATTGTGTTATACAACATAATCCTATAACATTCTGGAACATTTCTTGCTTGTTGATCCATGTTGTGCGTGTTGTTCATATGTGCTTTAGCTCAGCTTGAAGGCCTCTTTCCAGAGCATTCTCTCCTCCCTCACCATGGAGCACTTTGTCATTGACTCATTCTGGTGGCTTTTCCTCCATAACTTTCAGGTAAGTTTTTTTTTTTTTTTTTTTAATAACAGCTGAAAAAAAGTCATTTTTTTAGGTCAAGGTTTTCATTTGAACGATGGAGGGGGAAACTTTATGCCTCCCAGATTCAAAATGATTGGACGGGCATCAGCAATATGGTAATAAATCTTCCCCACCTCTGCACAGATGCCTGTCAGGCACAGAGGAGCTGGCCTTGGGGGAGCCACCAGGGGACAGTTTTCCTGCACTTTAGTTTGCTGCACAGTCACTTGGGGCAACTGTTTAGGCCTAAATTATCATCCTGACTGACAGTCTATCTCTATTTCTCTCCTTCTCTGGCTTACCGCTCTCTCTCTCTCTCTCGATCTCTCTCTCTCTCTGTCCCTCTCGATCGCTCTCTTGCACTCTTCTCGTTTTTCAGCCTGATAGGACAACTCAGGATCGTCTGTTTTGCCGGATTGCGGAGAATTACATCAGGATTCTGACCCAAAACTTCTCCACTCACAGTGGCGCCGTGTTCCTCAGGGTAGCCTTAACCACTCTCTCATACTCTGTGCTCTACAGTATCTTAGGAAATGAGAATAATTTCAAAGGCACGAATGCAGGTGTAAAGGCCAAATTAGAGCATTATGACCTACTTTATTCCAGCGCTAATCGCTTGAGAGCAAACATCTTGCAGTGTTCAGAAATTTGAAACAACTTGCCATCAAATCAAATTTTAAATAAGTAATGTCATAAATGTGAACCCTCCATGCCTTGATCCATATATATGGAAATCAAAGAGCGTTTCACTCTAGAGCAAACTGAGAGACCAAAATGCAGGTCACTGCTACATCCAACACTCCCATGACTCCATCTGAATAGCTGAACGAAGCTCCCTTCCCTGTCTGGTTGCCTTGGTTGCACCTGAGCTGTAACCTATGACCTTGCTAAATATTTTATAGAGCTGATTAGCATATGGATCTACCTGACAGCTAGAACAAGGGAGGCGGATAGGAAAGGAAAACTTAATTCAACTATTCAAACACAGCCATGGAGCCTGCTGCCAATTTAGCCAGTTATGGATAAGCCTCTACTGGAGCTGGGAACCCTTATCAAGCTTCTGATTAGCCAACATGGCTTTACAGTTAGGACTGTTTAGTAGATGCTGGGTTAAAAGTTCCGTGCTAGATGATGTGGCAGATGAGCTGTTCTTTGGTGTTTGGTTCTCCAGGAATTCCCCAGTACACTGAGCCAGATGCTGTACTGCTGTTTCTGCTGCTGCTTCCCTCAGTCCTGCAGCTTCCGTGACCAGGCATTCCTCACCACCCTGTGCTCCACCGCCTACCAGTGGACAGGAGGTGCAAGTGCAACCTAAAAACGCAGCTAAAGCATGAGTGAACTACATGTATTCCCTCTTAAATGTAAACAAACATGCTAACTCAGCCCCTCGTTAAAAAATACCAAGCAGGACAGTGTAGTTAGAGAGTGGAGCCTATTTTTCTTTTATATTATATGACTATTTCCTTATATAAGCATCAAGTTTGGATTATTTTTTTGGACTTTTTTAAGAACATCTCAGGGACAGAAAAGAAAAAACCGTAGTCACAGATTATTGCTGTTGGGTTATTGACCCCCGCTGCCTTTTCAGAGTCTGAAATAGTGTTGAAGCAGTAAACCAAGCTTAGATCTGTCAGCCATGTCGCAGGGAAATCAGTACAATGGATTGTCCTTGTGTGAACTATTGAAGTATTGGTCACAAGTATGTGGATCAAAGATGCTTTTATGGAAATGCCTTTCTCTCTCTCTCTCTTTCTCTCTCTCTCTCTTTCTCTCTCTCTCTCTCTCTCTGTAGGGATCTGTCCAGCTCCTGATGTCTATAAGGCTTGGGACTTTGAAGCTCTGGAGGCAGACGAGGCCAGTGGTGTTTCAGAGAGTGAGAAAAGGCAGAAGGAGAGTGGTAGGTCATTAGCCCAAAAGACTCTAATCCCTACAATGGGAATAAAATGTCCCCTCCTCCTGCTCTTTAATCCTTAATCTTTATTGAGCTTTCAAATCTTCTTGCCGCATTCATCGGATTTGCTTATTGTTGCTTCAGCGCCAAGATGTAATGTATGCCGGAATGATTCAAGGCTGCATTCAGCTTTAATGCCTGTTTAAGATGGATCGTAGGGGGCTCCAAAGTTTAAATTAGCCCCTCTAGAGAATGAGAGTCTAAATCCGCTTAAAGGTTTTTTGCCTTTTTTGCTGGTAAATAGTGTTGACTTTGCCCACAAATGTGCTTGTGTGCTCATATGTGTATATGCATTTGTGTGTGTGTGTGTGTGTGTGTATGTGCTTGAACAGACTCTTCACTGAATCTTTTGGACAGTATGCTCTTCAGCACCTCTTCATCTAAGCCCTCTGTTCACAGTCAACACGGCAGTCTCACAGCCATAAGCCTGAAGAGATCGGTCAGTGTCTTAGATACACACACACACACACACACACAGACCCTAGATGTGTCTTTTAGTCTTCCACATGACCAAACCAAATGCCCCCATTAAAATTGGTGTTATTATCCTTTCATTCAAATCCATTCGTTTGCTTTAAACATCTAATATACCATAAAACCAGAGATACACACCAATTAGCCATAACATTATGACCACCTGCCTAATATTTTATAGGCCCTCCTCATGCATCCAAAACAGCTCTGCACTGTGTGTTCTGACCGCTTTCTATCATAGTCAGCCTTAGCATTTTTTATGCAATAGGAGCTTGTCTGTGGGATCGGACCAGATGGGCATGCCTATACTCCTCACATGCATAAATGAGCCTTGGGTGCCCATGACCCTGTTGCTGATACACCAGTTGTCCTCCCTTGGATCCCTTTTAGTAGGTACTAACTACTGCATACCTGTAACACAAGACTTGCTGTTTTGCAGATGTCGTCTAGTCATCACAATATCAAAGAGGCTCAGATCCTGAGAACTGACCGTTCTCTTGCTATCTAATATATATGTACAGTATATCCCACCACCCTGACATGTGCCGTTGTAATGAATAACTGCATAGTTAATGTTATTTACCTTATCTGTTAGTGGTCCTAATGTCATGGCTGATCTGTATGTACAGTGACGGTTGTCAATAAAACTAGATGGGAGGGTTAAGAGCATCAGTAGCTCACACACTGCAGCACTACATTTGGAAGCACCATCAAATGGCAGGAGTATACAAAGTACAAAATACAAAGTATACAAAGTAAAAACCTTGAAAACCCTGAATGTCTGAAACAAGAGCCTACTTGTCAATCAACCTTTTCAAAAGAGTCATTTTCTCTTGAAAAAAAAAATCAAATCGTAACTTCATGCGTTCCTGCATTTCCTTTATGTCAACAGTGAATAATACCAGGCTTAAATGTAGATTGTGGTCTCACACCATAACCTATGTTCGCAAAATTCATCATCCAGTCCTATTATCGTATTCTCATAATTCTGAGCACATTACCACATGCATTATTTTCTGCTACCTTACCAAGCAGAGACAAATAGTCATTACATAAATGAACAGAAACATAACATTAAAGAATGCAAGAGCAACACTACTGAAATCTGAATGATAGTCAGCTGGCAAGTCTTGGGAAGCAAAGTAAGCATAACTACATCATCTCATTATAACATCACATCTCAGTCTGTTCACAAGTCTCAGTTTTCGTCTGCCTTTGCCTGGTAAGCTTTTGTGCATCCTAATGGTCTTGTAGAACAAAAAGAACAATTTTAGCCTGAAATGAACAATTCTATGATTGGAAAATGCAATGATGCAAGGCCCAGAAACAGAGCTGCTCACACTTTAAAACTCAGCAAGTCATGACGACGCAATCTAACCAAATGCATCCAAATGTCACCAGCTAGCATTGACTAGCATTAAGCTAGACTGGTGGCTATGATTAGGGGTGATTGATCTAGCTAGCCAGTACATCTATGGCAGTTTATTTTAGGCCTTATCTTCTGTGGATAACGAGCAAGACAATACTGCAACAGGAACTTCTACATAAGCCATGTCAGGGTTATATATAAAGCACATTCAAAAGCAACACGAGTCGCACCAAAGTGCCAAATTACATTGTTTTTTCACAAACTGTAGGTTCACAAAAGTCCAAAAATATTTCACAATTAAAACCATGTAGATGTGAAATTGTAAGTTTCTTAAAAGTGGACTTGGTTATTTCAGAAAGTGGACTTAACCAGGTGGTTTACAAAAGCAGTAAAATGGAGTATAAGCCCATTGATAGTCCTGTTTACCTGCAACTCTGCATAATCTGACTTTATAAAGATCAGACGTAATCATGACGCACCTCAGTTTTGCTACGTATGAGTTTAAAAATATCTGCGTTCCTTCTTCTCCTTCGACTTAAATATTTAATCATATCTTTTTAAGACACAGTGTATGACATGGGGACATCTCTTCTTCTACATAAAAGTCTTAGTCCTTTCAGATGTTCCTTTTGCTGTCAAAGCTGTGTGTAAGAACTGAAAAAAATCTGCAAAACGTTAAAAATACCTCTATGAGAATCTTTATGGAGCAATTTAAGAGTTTACATTGCTCAAATCCATCTCAAAACACTGGTCTAGTTAACATTGTCTACAAAGTACAAACAATAGGTGGATCTTCTCATATGATCTGATATTTGTACATGTGTTTCTGCCTTGAGTGGTTATAGAGGGCATGAACCTGATGTGGCAGTAGGTGGAGGCCACATTTGAGTGGCAGAAAGACTACTTCAGCTCAAATGGTGTGAAAACACACAAAACCTATCTACACACTTCTACATTGTGAACAAGTTGTTGTTCACTGTTGGCTGTACAGACATTCTAAAGGTCATAGAAAACAGAGAAGAAAATCATTTTATTCCACATGGTGTATCATTGTGTATCTTCACTCTGGACATAATGTCAATAACATTAATGCTGCTTCATGCCAACATGTCCTGCCATACATCTACAATGGGCTGTTACACAGTATGCTCTTCTTGCATACATTTTTTTCAGGTTAAAGTTAACAAACAAACAAACAAACAAATAAATAAATAAATAAATAAATAAATAAATGTTTGAAAAAAACCCTCTACATTCTGGTCCTCGGCACTTTAAAGTCAGCAACAAATCTGGCCTTAAAGCATGACCAGGCACCAAGGCTTTTGTCTGCTTTCAGGCTTTATTTTGTATATTTCCCTGGTTTTAAAAAATCAAGTACATATAAACAACCCGATTCCTGGCCAAACAAAGTCCTCGGACCACTGGTTCTTTGGTAAATTGTAAGGATTACTGTCCAGTCCAACTACCTTTAAGCAGATAATGTGTTGTTTTACCTTCCATTCTGAGGGGCATGCAACGGGACATCCATCCATACCCTCTATACTTTTTGGCATATCAAAAATCTCATACACAAAGCTCATAACAGTACAAATTAAAAATTGGGCAGGTTCAGAACTGGACACATTGGAACTAAAGTACATCTGATCCATTGGTGGAATGAATGTAGCACTACTGCAGGAATCTATTTTAGTTCATTAACTGGGAACATCAAGATATTTGATTTACCTGCCAGGCCTTCTGTGCAGTGCAGGTTAAATGGTTAGAATGAGGATCAAGCCACAAATCAGAGTCAGCCAGGGGCAAGCAGGTATGGCAGAGGTAAAGCATGTTCAAACTTAAAATCTAAGCAAAGTCCAAAAAAACAGTAAACAGGAAAATCAGAGGTCGAGGCAAGACAAGAGGTCAAGAATCCTAAAACAGACAAGATCCAAACACAAAAAGGCACAGCTCAGAAACATGTAGATTTGCGAGACAGTGCAGAGTCAGTAGCTCTTCCTGCAGGTGATAAAGCCTACCTGATGATCTTCACCTTGGAGGGGGCGTGTCCAGAGGCTGATTAGAATTGAAGGGATGCAGACAGGGGACCCCCTCTGGTGGCCAGAGCTCTCCTTACAGTAATGTTGGCTGAGGAATTGAAACTTGGTTATGTCTGCGGCATGATCAGATGCTATGTTCTTGAGTTAGCTTTAGTGCAAAACTGTCATTTTTAAAGATCATTATATCATCACTGTCTTTAAAATGCTGGTTAGCTACAATGTTCAGAAGATGGATACTTTGCCCTATGTATTATGTAATGTGATTATTATTAATAATTAATGGTTAAATATCTCCTCTGTATAAATGCAAACATCCTTGATAGGAGGTGTCTTGGAATTGTACAAAAACAAGTTTTTGTCATTTTTTCTGTATTCTATTAGTTATAAATAATAATAAAAAGTGCTATATAAATGTAACCTATTATTATTATTATTATTATTATTATTATTATTATTATTATTATTTAACATGGACCTGCTCACAAGTAGCATTTGTTATTTTTTGATATAATGGGAAGAAAAGGCAGTGGTGGCCTATTGTTTCAGGACTTGCCCTTGTGATTGGAGGGTTGCAGGTTCAAGTCCCAGTCCAGGCACCACTGAGGTACCCTTGAGCAAGGTACTGTCCCATTACACTGCTCCTCGGCTGTTGATAGCTGCCTGCTGCTCCAAATAAGATGGGTTAAATGCAGAGGTCACATTTTGTTGTAGTGCACTTTGTGTAATGGTGTGTGTTGACAATGACAAACAGTCACTTTCAGAATAGGAAATGGTAACACCATTTGCATCTGCCTTGCATCTAAAATATCTAAAAAGCATCTTTAAAGCAGTGTCATCCACTATGGCTTTTTGTGGTCTCACACTGGGTTTTAATTTTACACAGTGAAATGCAAATGCTGCAGAGATACGGAACGATGTTGGCCAACAAGTGGTTTGTGGTGGTCCTAAGTCCAAAATCACTCAAAACTTGTAGAGACATACAACTTACCTCACAGTCAAACTTTCCGCCAGGGGAATCCCCAAGACCTTTTCCATAATCACGTTGGACATTACAGGTTGTGAAAGTGACTTATTTGACTAATCAAAGACGGTCCTTGTCTTTTACTTTGTCCATTGGAAAAATGCGTCAGATATGAGCATATCAATGACAAGCACTGCCCCCATTTTATTTCAGGGGGTGATGCAATAAAACAGCTTTGAAGTTCAATGCTTTTTGTAATCTTCAAAGTGATATAGCTCAATGAAATATTCTGCATTCAGAACTACTGTGCTTGTATGGTCACAAAATGACGTAAGATGTCAGCATTAAAGCTGCAGTAGGTAAACTTATATAACTTATCATATTTGCTAAATGATCACTATGTCCTGACAATAGTACATGAGCCAGAGAATCTACCAGAAAGTCAGGTCAAGTTTATTTCTATATAGCGCTTTTTACAACTGACAGTGTCACAAAGCAGCTTTACAGAAACCGGGTCCAAGCCCCCAATGAGCCAAAGGCAAAGGCAGAAGCAAGGAAAAACTCCCTAAGCTGTAGGAAGAAACCTCAGAAGGAACCAAGGCTCAGAAGGGGGAACCCCTCCTCCACTGGCTTACACCGTTAGCCACATTTCTCATGAAACAGCTCCATGCTATTTATCTGACAACTTTAGTTACTGTGATGGCTAGTCTGCCTGTGGATGGCAGCCTTCTCTGCAGGGTAGGACATTGGAAGCAGAGTGGGAACATAGTGGAAAGGGAGGGGGAGAAACCGGAGCGTTGTTTTCATTCAAATATTCAAACTAAATTCACTCGCTTCTTAGTTTTAAAGACTGACGCTTTAATTGACTTAAATTAGTTTCCTAGGGTAAACGAATGGCGATTCAAAGCAACCAGCAGATGGCGTATGTCTTCTCACCTCATATGGCCAGAGTCCAATATCTCCTTTTTTTCAGTTTAAGCTCAGTAGTTTCTCTTTACATTCCATGAACATTTAATGATAATGAGATCAATAGAAATGCTCCTGATGTATCCTGAATTAAATATTTTTGTAATAATTGTTAAGAACATTTTGCCTTCTGTAAATTTTTTATTTTTACTTTTAAATGTAATTTTATTTTTATTATTTTTGCTTGTTATTATTATAATTTATTGGACAGTGACAATATGACAGTGATATAAAAATGTTTAAAAACCACCAACAATGTTAGCTGTCCTTTTCAGAATGACTGAACCAATAGAAAATGGCAATAAAACAGAAAATGAACAAATGTGGTATGTGAGTTTCAGAAGTGTCCTGGTGATGTGGCTCAGGTCAGTGCCAAGGCCATTGCAAGCGATACCAGCATTAAGGCGGGTAAGTGAGGCTCGTAAAGCAAAGCCAGCTGTGATGTAATATATCCTCACACACACACACACTCACACCAACACACACACTTTCAATCCTGGAATTCAGTTTGTTTACTGTTAATCATAACGCATCTGGTAATTACAGCAGTTCTCTTCAGTGTATAATATCTTTGTATGTGTGTGTGTGTGTGTGTGTGTGTGTGTGTGTGTGTGTGTGCTTTTCAGTGGAAAAAGCACATTCAGAGAACATCACAAGCTCTGACCTAAAAGCCCTTACTGACCACATCAACCACAAACCAGTAAGAGAGGTCAGTAACATCCATCAGTAATGTAATGCTTTGCTCATTTACTCGTGTTGCTGTTCGTGTGGCAGCCTGTGGAAATTCTTCACATTGACCAAAACAAAAATTAAGAAAATCAGTAAAAACAAAACAAAAAAAATATATATTTCACTGTATGTCATCGTTCATTCACTCATGTCTGAGCCATTTACTCTAGTCAGGGTCTTGGATACTGGAGCCTGTTTCAGTCATTTAGAATTTCTAATTAACCTGACACACACGTCTTTGGACTGGACTGCGGGAGGATATGGGCAGATTTGAGCAGTGGTGGCCTAGTGGTTAGGACCTTGCCCTTGTGAACAGAACGTTGCAGGTTCAAGTCCCTCCTGGGTACCACTGAGGTGCCCCTAAGGTAGGTACCTTCCCACTACGCGCTGGTGCACGTGTACACGTGGGATGGGTTAAACGCAGAGGTCACAAATCGTGGTTGTGCACTTTGTGTGATTGAGTGTGTTCACACTGACGAATAAGATAATATGCCTGGAGCACTTGGTGGAAACCCATGCAGACAAGGGGAGAAGATGTGAACTACAGAACAGAAATGTTTTGACCACCTCACTGCATCCATTAGTGGTGTATTTTATCAGGAGGCAGCAGAGCACAGTTTAACAGCTTTAAAATAATATGTTATAGAATTTATGAACCTCTTTAGCACGTATAGACACTGCCCCAAATCCATATTACTCATGCATAGGGATAATGTATAGTCCACTGGTCATTATAGTTGAATAAGGTCTTGCATCGTCCTGAAGGGATTCGTTTTTCGATAATAACCAGCAGACTATATATTTTCCTGCTTATTATATGATTTTTCTTGCCAAAATAAACTTATTAATAAACAGAATATTTCATCTTAAAGATTTTATTGCCGTTTTGTGGCTTCCACTGAGAAAGACAGTCACAATATAGCTTGTGGAAGTTGCGGATTGTTAGGCGCCCAGCTGGAATCTTCAGAACGTCAAAATCAATGTAAAATCGGTTTAGTCCAGCTCAGAGGACTTTATAGCTTGCAGCAGAATATTTCTGACCAGGAGAAATCTGGACCAGTGTATAAACTGACGTTAACTAAGATTTTACCAGTATGGTATACTTTCTATATAATTATTTTTAATACCAGTAACATGAGTTTAAGTCTACTGTCATCAAGCATTTACATTATGTTGCTTTTCTTCATTACCGTTATCTTTTTTCCCCTCTTTTCCCTCTTATTTCCTTTCCTTTGCTTTTCTCTCAGTCTCACCCAGTTCATGAGCGTGTGGAGCTGAAGCACTGTGTGTTTAATGTGTGTGGGAATTCTCCTCTGGTCCAACACTACATGACCACACTCAGTCTGAAGCCAAACGTGGGATATGACCTTCTGGTGAAGAGAACTCAGATCCAAAACATGCCTCTATATCCTTACACACTCACTACTATACACTCTATACTCTCAAACTGCCTCTATATCCTTACAAACCCCCCTATACACGCTCC
>JBBPDA010000041.1:35785574-35802260 GCA_037974385.1 Arnoldichthys spilopterus | reverse complement strand
TCTTTCTCTCTCTCTCTCTCTCTCTCTCTCTCTCTCTCTCTCTCTCTTTCTCTCTCTCTCTCTCTCTCTCTCTCTCTGTATCTCTCTGTATCTTACTTTCACATATCTGAGGGAAATTTGATGCCATCAGCAGGGTCAGGGCTGTGAGCAGACTCAGCTGATGCAGATACACACTCAGACGCTCCTTTTAGTCTGCACATGAAAGAATGTCTGCAAAAGAGAAAAAGAGAGAGAGAGAGAGGGAGGGAGGGAATGTAGTTTCTAAAGCCAGCGCCCTAACCACAAACACAAGAAACACACTCTTGAACTCCCATATAAATGCCTGTCTGTAAAATGGAGCGACCGTTTTTCCCCCTATTCACTCAGAGAAACGTTTCCGCAAACATGGGGAAGAATCTGAAATGTGGAATATGTCTGTTGACGTTGGACGCAGAGACTGTAGATATTATTACCATAATCCATAATCCATCTCTCTATGGAAAGAGAGACGCTCCTCACATCTTCCCACAGCCGTCCGCCACTCGGAGGGTATCAAAGCAAGGAATCTTCAGGCACATCTAAAGAAAAAAAAAACTGAAAAGGATGACACAATCTCGCACTGAAGTTTTCATGTCATGCTGAATTGGGCCTCTGACAGCGTGCTGAAGAGGCACTGGAGGCTGAAACACAGCTGGTTTGAAGTCTCAGTGAAACGGAAAAGGCCCGGCTGCCTGCTAACCAGATTTTCCAAATGCGAGGGATGTAGGAGGCTACAGAGAGTCATTCATGTCACATTAAAGGGGCTCCAAATGGGCCACTGCGGGGCCACCCTGCAGCCATGAACTGGAGTGGAAGAAGGGCAATAAGGGCACAACTACGGGGTCTTTTACATTATAGTACAAGCTGGGGCACTAAGGGCAATATAGCTGTGTATTCCTGTAAACTAGGGGTGGGCAATTCCAGTCCTGCAGGGCCGGTGTCCAGCACAGTTTGGTACTTCACCTCCTCAAACGCAATCACTAAACATGTCAATGATCAGGTGTGTTGAATAAGGTGTGCTTCATCAGGGAAATCAGCAAACTCTGTTGGACACCAGCTCTCCAGGACTGGAGGTGGCCACCTGTTCTGTAAACTGTTAGCATATGTTAAGTGATAGTGTTACAGCAAAGACTTCTGAGACTTAGAAGGGACTGATTTGTAGGAACCACAAGAGGGCACCAATCACCCCCTTCCCCCAACATGACCAAGTTCTGTTTGCTTGTTTTGACATTCTTGGAGTTTAAATTTGGCATAATCTGTAAATGTATGTACATCTTTTACAATTTTAGCAAAATTAAGGATGCCAAAATATACTGGTATTGACAATAACTGTGATAATGTTACTGTCATATTAAAATACATGACGCTGAATAATCCAGTGCCAGTATGTGGTTCACACTCTAACAATAGGTGGAGGAATTACTCATTAATGCTGCTTCACCTATTCCTTCCTTCATAATACATGACATTTGGGCCCCGTTGTGTTATTAAAGCTTCACACTTGGGATTTTTTCACTGTCTAATGGGAGTTTGCTAAACTGTTATCTAACTATTTTCTAAACAGTATTACTACTGTTGCTGGATTTTTTTGAGTTCCACACTCCTGTGTGACTTCAGAGCAATGGAGCCAGTGCTTTAGATCAGCATGTTAAAAAACAACAGTTTCAGACAGTTTTATATCACACAAACAGACACTCTCCTACAAAGGCTGAAATGTTGATTAGCCTAACACTGGCTCCTTTGCTGGTTTTGGTTTGATTTGTATATATTGTTGAAGGAGAAACAACATGTATGTGTATTCTGTTGTATGTATTGCACTCACGAGTGTTCAACATGTTTGTGTGATTCACCTATGGACCGAGTGTGGAATGTAAAGAGTGGAAATAAGCTAGTAAAGAGTGTGAAGATGATGCATAATGTTGAATCTCCATTAACTTTATTTGCTACTTCAAGAGTTAGAACTCATTAAAAACTCATGTTCACTGTTTAACATTCCAAATCACACACACAAGGTGGAGCTATGGTATAGTGGGAAATATGGAGTGGCACACATTATACGTACATACATATTCTCATATATTGTGATAATACTGTTATCGTGAATTTCTTTACGGTGAAAATCATTTAGAGAAAACCTGATTTCATGACAGCCCTGATTTAAATAGTGATAGATGTGAAAGTGGCTTATTTGTCATTGTAAACACACTCAATCAATTAGGACAAGACATATGTGAGATTACTGGGGTATTTTGCTCAGGAGAAATATCTGAGCAGCAGAAAACTTCAGAAAAAGTCTCATTTGTTTGTCCCTCTGAATTGACTACATGTGTGTTTGGAAAATGACATGTACACAATTTTTACATTTACGAGCAGTGCCAATGTCTGGTATAAAGCCCACTGCTTTGTACCTCTCCACAGTGCTAACACTGTACATATGAATGGTTAATGCGTGTGTGCTGTAGCAGTCACGCCGCCCATTCACTCACACCACACAGAGAAAACAGCCATAAAAATATCTGTTAAGCTGAAACTTGCGTGGGCACGGCCTCTCTTCACTCACACTGCTACCCTTTGTTGTGGTGTGGGGTATTTTGTGGAAAGGTCAGTCTCAATGTTAATAATAACGACTGCTTACTGTTTTTGGTAACCAGCCCACAGCCTTCAAAATTCTCACCTAACTTCGGAAAAAGTACACTGACTTATATGGATCCAAATTCTATTATGTTGTAAAGCAGATTTTACACCGATCAGCCATAACATTAACACCACTAACACGTAAAGTGAACATTGACTATCTAGTTATTTTATTACAATTGCACATGTAGGGGGTGGGATATATTATGTAACACATAACTGATCAGTTCTTAAAACTGATGTGCTGGAAGCAGAAAAAACAGGAACCCTTAAAGAAAAGTCAGAGCATCTCCAGAACGGCAGTAGTTGCAGTATTTAGTACTTACCAGAAATGATCCAAGGGGGTGAATCCTCGACAGGGTCATGGGCACCCAAGGCTCCCTGATGCATGTGGGGAGTGAAGGCTAGCCCATCTGGTCTGGTTCTAATAGAAAAGGTTCAGAACACACAGCGCACCACAGTCAACAGAGCTGTTTCTTCAACATGAGGGAGTCCTGCTAAATGTTAGGCAAGTGGTGTTAATGTTATGGTGGTGTAGTTTGGCCATTAGGTGGTGATTTCTTCTAGGGACCCATAACTTCACCTAAGGCCTTCTCCTGGAGTTTTATATGGTGTATTATGTGATGGTTTTGGATCTCCAGGAGATAAAGTGGCTTAAACAGTCTCAGTGAATCTGCAGTCTGGCTGGGGAGAACTCCGGTCCTTTCACAGTAAGTGTAATGACATTTAAGGGTGCAACAATTACTCAAACCTGACACCCAGAGGAAAATCTTATTGCTCAAATATTGGCCTTTAATGGCTCAGGAGAGTGATTATCCTAAAATAGCACTGGACAAAAAAGAGACAGGAGAGACAAAGGAAAAGCAGAGATGAGAGTTCTGTTAAAATGAGAATATGCATAGGTCTAGGGTGCCCAAATCACGTCCTGGGATGCCAGTAGCACACAAAATTTGATAGTTCCCCTACTCGAACACACCCACTATACCTGGCAAATAGCAGGTGAGTAAAACCAGGTGTGTTTGACCAATGAAATCACCAGAGTGATCAAAGTACAATATGACTTCACTGAGATTGCAGCTTAAATGTAAGACAAGACATCTGTGAGATTACTGTGGTGTTTTGCTCATTACAAATATCTAAACAGCAGCAAAAGACCTAAGAAAGAGTCCTTCTGATCTCGCTGGTTCCTTAGAGAAAGTTCAGAGATATTAAGGAGATCTCTTTTTGATGTTTCTTCTCTATACGAATGATGGTGTGTATATTTATGTATTTATGCATTATTAAAGAATATGCCATATATAAACAGATAAGGGTTTTGCCTAAAAGCCCCTTACACCTATAAATAAGTGTTTTTCCCCAGCACCGAAAACAGGTACATATAAATGTCAGAAAAGCTGATTCCTGACCACAGATCAATGGGACTGGCCCACTGGTTCTTCAGTGAGTTTTAAGGCTCCAGTTTTATTAAACAATAAAGTTTAAGTCCTGAATTTACTAAAGGCAGCCATGTTGTGGCATGTTTTGCCACTCAGTTTGACTGGGGCATATTCTGGTGAGAAAATCAATGCATATTTTTTATTTTCTGCCCCTCAGTTCAGACGAAATTGAATTTTTAGTTCATCTATCACTTGGTCTGTGCAAGCTGCACAGCAGTCAAAGATTATTCCATTACCAGCACAGTGATTTTAGGGAGTTGGAGCATTAACACAAAATTCAGTTGTTGGGAGATATATATTGAGTATTTTACGCAAGTTTTCTCATAAACTCAGATTTTATGACCAAACTTTTTTTTTAATGCCAGCAGCCATTCCGACAGATTGCAGTGTCCTACAGGAAGTGCAGGGGGTGATATGACTTCTTATGTCTCACTGCATCACAAAGAAACAGGACGAACTTTGGACGATGGCAACAGTGAAGGGAGAGAATCCAAACATAAAAGCGAAAAACCAGACTGAATATTGAAATAAGCTTGTTGCAGCCCTAGTTATGTCATTTAAATGGACTACAGTGCTTTATTTGCAGTGGAGGTAGGTGATGCTGTCCTAAGTGGTGCTTCTTATGCGTTGGAACACCCTCAAGTGTTCATTTCATGATGGAAGTGCTTAAAGAAGTAAAACTGTACAATGCCTGGCCACATTATCGCTAGTACCAGGATATATGGGATGTTAAGTGTTTAAGCAAAGAGGAAGGTTTGAGAACCGAGAGGCCATTATGCTTGTAGAGTGAGAGAACAGTGGGTTATGTGCATGGAGCCAACAATAGACATGCACACATTCGAGAAATTCACACATAAGATGATGAATACTGGACTAATGTGGAGGTGGAAGAGAGAGTGTGGCAGAAAAAATAGCTCCATTATAAGGACGAGCAGTGCAATAGCAGCAAATGAAGAGACAGGGGTTGAGGAACACAAAACCAGTTTAAAAAATAAGGATTCTTGGATCAATGCCACAGAAGAACCAACTTTGGTTGCCTGAAGAACATCCCAGTGGATGGTTTTATAAAGAACTATTTGTTGATATAGATGATCCCTCCCCTCTAAGTACAGGGGAAAGTGCTGAAACTATGGTACTGAACCATGGTGGTGCTATAGATGCAGCATTCTTTAGCAAACAAAACACGGTTCCTCTAAGAACCCTCTTGGCAGTGAAGATGGAGAGAAAGGTACATTAATGAATGGGAATAAAAACTCTGATCTCAAACAGGTCGTTTGTTAGATGGCGAAACAGTGCTGGCATTGCTCCTAGCACAGCAACAGACGGCTTCCACCCAGGAGAGGGAACAGGTGAACTGCATGGGCAGCAAGCCCAGAAATGCTGAGGGCTATATTTATCAACCTTCCACAAGCAAATGTGCTGATCCAGGATCGGCTTATGCATTATGTACGCTAAACTATGTGACTATAATGGCACAGGAACTGATCTCAGACCAGCCTACTTACCTTAGAAGAGCTTTATAAATAAGGAATGACAAGGCTAATATTAAGGCCTACCTGCTAATATTACCAATTTATTTTGGCATTGTGAATATTGTCATTACTGGGGATGTAGCTGAGGTTTTTTGATGTAGTGTTGGGTTTAAGGTCATGACAATTTTAAGGTCATTTGAGCTTATTAGTTACACAGCTAAAGCAAGTGAAGGTGAGTCAAAGCAAGATACCACTGGAGGAAGATCAGCCAGGTTTTGCAAAGTACAGAAGCAAGTTATGTTATGTTGCCACTACTGTGAACAACTGTGACTCTATAAGTACCTCCCTAAATGACTTCTTACATCTTAATGACCATAATGATCATACACAACATTAAAACCACTGACAGGTGAAGGGAATAATCTGGTTTAAGTGCTGCCCTTCAAGGGGAGGGTGAAAAGTCAGTTCTTGCGGTTGAAGTGTTGGAAACAAGAACAATGGGCGAGCACTGGAACAAAGGATCTGAGCCGCTTTGAGGAGGGGCTTATTGTGATGCCTAGACAAGTCATAGCATGTCTAAAACAGCAGGTCTTGTGGAGTGTTCTAGCTATGCAGTAGTCAGTAGATAACAAAAGTGGTAAATGAACTGGTGAACGTATGATATGGTCATGGGCACACATTGCTCATGGGTAGCACAAATGGCTGCCTATTACAGAAAGGTGTCAGAAAAGGCAGTGCATTGCATCCAGTGCTAACACCAGTTCACTACCTACACAGAGCACATGAGCTTCAGAAGTAGACCATGGAGCAATGGTCTAATCTGATGAATCATGTCTGATGAACCATGAGTGTGCCACTTACCTGGAGAGTAGATGGCACCATGATGCACTATGGGAAGAAAGCAAGTTGGGTGAGGCAGCTTGATGCTCTGGGCAATGCTCTGCTGGGAAACCTTGGGTGGTGGTATTCATGTAGATGCTACTTTGACATCTACCACCTAAATAAACATTGTGCAGAACAAAAACTCCCTTTCATGGCAACACAATTTGCTAATGGCAGTGCCTTCTTTCAGCAAGACAATGCGTTTTGCCTCAGTTTGTTCAGGAATCTTTTGTGGAACTTTAGAATGAGTTTAAGGTATTGACATGGCCAGATATTCCAACACACCTTGTCTTGTGGAGTTCATGCCCAAACAGTTACAGGTACACAACATCAGGCAGGTGGTTTAAATGTTATCAAGACCATTGCTAATCATGAGGCCAACCTTTGACTCCAGAACAGCTTGGAATGGACTGTATGGTGATTGTACAGATATATCAGTCCATTCTAAGATCTTCTTGACATCCTGTGCTCTACCTAGAGCCTTTCATAATGGACCACTTTACATGTGGTATCATTGTGGAAGGAGATTGGCTTTATCATGGAGTTAATGACAACAATCTTGAATCTATTTAGCACATTTTATGCATGGTGACATTCTCATCTTAGAGTATTGTGAAGGATTGTCAAATCTCTCACAGCTGACACACGCTGCTAAGTGCTATTCAAACTGGTGTCACTCATCTAGGCGTCCGTGTTCTTTATTCATGTGCAGTTTCATTTATTTTGTCCTCCACTTCTACATTAGTTTTACCATCCCTTACTCTCATTAGGTATGAGTGCCTCATGTCATTTCCTCCTCATGTGTCACAGCACATGTATAATAAGACTATCCCTTATCTTTTGAAAAAGCTTTGCAGTCAGGCATAACAGTTACCAAATTACTGTTAAATTTTACAATTGACAATAATGTAATTCTGTTATAAACTGTAATAAATCTAAAGTCGGAATGGACTAGAATATTCTCTTGTCACTTTTTTTTTATTGAGATCTTAACTGAGAGCTAGAGAAAGTGCTCTTTAATAACTTTTTCCTACAGTCATTCACTTGAATTCTCACTTACTGGTCAGTGTGGGAAGTGGGAAATTTATCAAATTAGCAAGAAAGTGTGACATGTTTCGCTGATGATAAGTAAAAATAAGTGCAGTGCTGCATTGGCATGGAACAAACTTAAGTAAGACACATTTCTGTATATTTTAAAGCAGGATGTCCATGTATTTGCAGAACACATGCGGAAAGCAAAATGGGACATGTGCAGACGTTTGGGCACCCTTTCAGTTCATTCACTAGTGTTATGTTTTTGGAAGGTCTCAGAGCTTAGAGGCTCAGGCTCAGGGCTCTTATTTTACTCTTTAAGGCTTAACCCAAGTCAGGTGTAAACAGTTCCAGAGGATAACAAATTAAGAAGCCCCCTTAGACTTCTTGGAGAGTTGTAATCCCACTCAGCAGCCGTGAGCTCATCTAAGCAGCTGACTGAGGACCTGAAACTACAGATAACTGACACATTTAGAAAGCAAGAGAAGACTCTAAATGATGTCTAAACACTTCCTGCTCTTTAAGTTAGCACAACCTCTAAAGGACCAAAAAAGAAAACTGCACAAAGGAAGATCAGGCATTCAGTAAAACCCCCCCACTGCCAAAACTGTTTACACTGTTTACAGTATTAATCTTATTTGTATTTAGTATTATTATGTATTCTATTATTTATTTGAATCTGCTCAGCTATACAGCTTTACAATATCATTTTCTCAGGTGTCTTAGACCTTTGCACAGTTCTGTATCAATTGGGATACAATAAAGTTTTCTGATCTTTATGTTATTGTAATTCAGTATAATTCCAGTTCAAATATGCACATATTGCCACTTTGTACTTATGTCACTTAAATATGATCAGAAAGGTATGCATTCATATCCATAAACAAATATATATTTAACAATGAATTAAAAAAAATAATTAAAATAGTTATAATAATCTGCATTTTAATGCTATATATATATATATGGTGAAGGAGCTTCCTAGTTCCCAGAGACAACATTATTAAACAACATTGCAATAGAAAAAGCTACAGCCCCCTTAATTCTCCATGTCAGTACAGTTGGTTTGAGAACAACCAATCATTTCTAGACATGTGGACAAAACAAGTCTTCTTCTTGAAGCAGCAGGAACAATACTTGCTCCAAGAGCAATAAGCAATGAACTACACCTCTGTTTAAACACCCAATTCAAAATTGCTTAAAATGAAGCTTTACGATGTTCATTTGTTTGCACACAAGCATTTAGTCAAATCAGAACTTTGAGACAATCAAAAAATTATCTCTGGCAATAATTAAGCTTGTAATGTTTCAAAAACAGTCTAATGAAGAACATCATACCCATAGTGAAGTATGGTGGTGGGGGCATTGTGATCTTGGGCTGCACATGGTTCTGAGCATTTACATGTCATCAATGGAAAAATTACTGGAGCAATGTACTAGGAGATATTAGAGAAGAACTGAATTATTTAATTACCTCCAAACATACAGTACACCCATAATAGCTTAAGACTTTCTAAACAAAATAATTGCATGGCATAGCCAATCTCCTGATGTGAGTTCCTCTGAATATTTATAGGTTTTAATATTTGCTAGTTCAACAAAGAGGCCCTTATAAGTTTTGGATTGAAGATGGTTTGCCAGGATTAATGAGCCAACAGTGAACCACAATGCAGTGAAAAGCTAATTACTTCTTATCACAGATGTCTTGAAGCTGTAATTGCCAACAACAGCTTTGCAACCTTGTACTAATTTGTTGTGTATGAATACGTTTCCCTATCAGATATTTTAAGCGGTTTTTTGTTTAAGCTCATGAATACATACTTTTATGTTAAGTACAAAGTCCAAAGACGTATGAAGCTGAAGTGCATATATCTATACACATACATAGGGAGACAGCTGACTTCTTTGAAGATGAAATTTCAAAATGTAAGGACTATTTCTTCCGTTCTTACATAGTATGTGAGATGTGAACATTTTTAATTTAAAAAATAAAAAAAATGAAATGAGTTTGACACAGACATCTTGAAAATAGTATGATGTATATAATTGACACAAGATTTTTTTCCCCAAGAACATACAACAGCAAATTTGACACAATTTTCGTCAAGCTTCTTGACGGTTTTTCACACTCTATCCATGAACACAAACTCTCTATCGGTGTTTATCGGAAAACAAAACAGAAACACAAAAGAAATGAATAAAGCATATACCAGAATGTATTGTATGTTTTTCTTTCCTTTCTCATTCTTTCGGCACATTTCAACAATGTCACCCACATTCAAATAATAAAAGTGGTGCTTTAGGGTCCCTGGGACACTAGTTTTGTCAGACCTATTAGAAAGTCTCAGGCTAGTGAGCTAGGGTCAGGCGTAGCTTAAGGTAGCACTGAGTCAATACAACTCAATACCTTAAACTAAATTAGCTCACTAACCACTGCCATAGCAATCCCATTTCTTTTACCAGGCATTTTATCCACAGTGCTAGCAAAGATGCTAATGCTAAGTGCCCATCTGACCAGAGGTGCCAATTCATATAGTCCCTATTGAGGATCTGCTAATGGTTTGCAAACGCAGCACACGATGCATGCATCTGATCCCCACTGCCTTCAGGAGGACATTGCCCTGTTATGAGCTACAGCCTCAGGCCGCCATCAAGCAAGCCGCTGCTGTGCTACTGATGAGTGGTCATGCGTGTCAGAAAAAGTGCAGCATTTTCATAAAAAGAACTCAAGCCAATGAAGGAAAGGAGTGGAGGAGCAAGAACATAGCATAAAAAAGATTAGAAATCTAGGGAGAACACAAGAGAGATGGAAATTGTGCAAATGTTCAGAGACTGAGATGATGGGAATTCTTCGCATACACTTACATTTTTCCCTCACTTTTTCTTGTAGAGTTTTCACTCGGTCTTGGAATGTGTCCTATAGGACAACAGACAACTAATGGGGCAGAGAAAAGCGGACAGCGCAAGTGGGCCATGAGAGACCATTAGTACAGAAAGACCTGGAGATGGATTTTTCTATTGTGGTCCCCACACTGCCCCTTGTGTTATAAATGCACACTGTTCAATCCCAAAAATTGCAGAGCTGACTCCAGTTCCAGGAATCAACAGATCAAAGAGATGGTTCCACACAATATGCTCGATTACAACAAATTACGGAAGAGCATCTAGCAATTATAAACAGTCGACACTATTTTCTGCTTGATGTGCTACCAGTAGTTATTCCTCAAGGGTAAAAGATGTTTTTGTGTGATGATTGATTATATAATTTTTTATGTGATCTATTTGATTTGCGAAAGGAAAAAATGACAGGGAAGAGTAGCTCAGTGGAACTTGATGAATAGATGATTTTCCTTTATCATCTCCTACAGCATGGGAGGATATATGTTTGGGCATTGGAGATGCCAATTTTTTGCCCAGTTTATTTTATTTTTTTCAAAAAATTTCCCATGTTAAGTCCTTTTCTGGATTTAACATGTACATGAAAGTTCACATTAACCTTTCTTCTAGGCCGGATGGTGGATAATGTAGATTCTCAGTGAACTTTCACAAAGGTGCCTTGGAAACCAGACTCTGCTTAAGAAGTTACTCCACAATTATAGGGACAAATGTTTCAAAAAAGTAAATTAAATTGTAAAAAGAAATGAAAGTTACATACAAATCAGGTGCAAATGTGCAGATTTCATGTCTGTACCAACTGTGAAAGTGGCATAAGCTTAAGTATGTGGTTTAGCATGGCTTAGTATACGCTTGCAGCCTCAAAGATCCAATGTAATGCCATTGAGCACTTTAGTGAACATCAGAGAACATAGATCTAGTCTAGTCCATGAGACTGGAAGCCATGGGGCTTGAGTGTAGATTTTTAGATTGGGCAATTTCCTCACCTGCATGCAGCTGTAGGCAAACCTGAACATCACTGTGTGGAATTGATTCCACAGCTTTGGAGTTGACTCCCAAATGCCCAGTGCCTGGAATTGGAGAATGCATTCCTTGTGGGTTTAACTTCCAACCTCAATACGTGCGCTTTATGACACCAACTATAACTCCATGGTAGTCATTACTGTGGACTTTGACACAGAACAAGAACAAGTTCTGTCACAGGCACTGAAACTGAAGCACTCCGCAGTCTTGACCATCAGCCAAGCTGCAGTACTTATTAGTCCTGTTGTTTCACATTCATACACTCATGCCACTGTCCACAAGCCAATGTAGGGAGAAACACACATACACATACTCTTGAAAATGTGCATATTACCATGCTATCACAAACAAGCTAGGGGTTGCATAAGCAAGTCAACTAGTAATAGTGACTATTTGTCATTGTGAACACACCCCATCACGCAAAGTGCACCACAACAAAATGTGACCTTTGCATTGAACCTATAACCCTATAAGGCAACTATCAACTGTGCCCAGGGAGCAGTGTAGCGGGACGATACCTCGCTTAAGGGGACCTCAGTGGTACCTGGGTTTGGGACTTGAACCTGCGACCACAAGAACATGTCTATAACCACTAGAATACCACTGCCTTAACTGACTCACTGAGGTGTCTGAAGTACAGCGGGACAAGAAACTACCAGAAGGTAGTTTGGAGGTTTCTACCCAGGAGAAAAGCTCAGAAAACATTTCTGCACTAGTCTCTGAAAACCTCTTGTCAGTCTTGCATACACAATCCCATTGCAGCAGGGTTCTAAAATGTGTGGTGATTTTAACATGCAGTTTACATCATGTAACTGAAACGAGTATATGAGCTTAAGATGACCTGAAACAGAACAAAAACTCCCCTGCACCATATACATATCTCCCACCAGGACACAGCATCTGTCACATCTGTCACCAGGGTCTCCTAAAGCCAATGAGTTCCCCACTTTTTCAGACTTTCGGTAATGACAGTTAGTTGAGTGTTAAAAACAGCCATGCAACCCCTAAAACAAATGCACACACGCGCTTACAAACAGGCACATGTCCACAAAGTAGAACACACACATACACACACTTCCAGATATCCACATATACGCACCCATTCCAGAGTCAGAAACTTCTCAACACTCGTTTTCATCGCCGCCTACAGAGTGCCGTTCATAAACTTCCCTCCGAGAAATATAAACTCTACCACCACTGAAGGTGCGTATTGCAGCGACCGTCACAATCGAACAATTTCTAAAGGAGAGGAAGTGTGGGGAGAGATTTGGGAGGGGATTCGGTCATCAATGAATCTTGTGTGTGGCAACTACAGTATTTACAACTTTCCAGAAATTCGCTTCGTTGTCCAGTGGTGTCTCCAGTGGATGCTTCAGTTTTTGCCTCATCCAGTGCAAACATCCCCTCTCGCTTGCTGCACTTGGTTCCTCTGCAGTCCCATTCATCACAAAAGTCTCACAAAACACACATTCACACACACAGACCTTTCTGAATATCCAAATTGGTTTCAGAGACTCAACTGAGAAGCTCTTCTGTGGACTATTATATGTAACATCTTGAAACATTTTGTCCCTTTCTCTTTTGCTGGTGTGCAAACGTCTTTAACTTTTGTCTCGCCGAGGACCACAACCGATCTGCCTGAGAGCGGCAGCTGTATGACTGTCTTCCTACTTTTTCTGTAACTGTGCGAACACATAGGTAGTGTTTATGTGCAGGCCTGCTTGTTACTGTTCACGTGAAGCTGCGGAAAGAAACCATAATAATAATAATAATAATAATAATAATCGTCATCATAAGCACAAGAGAAATGGAGATAAACTTGGTCTCATCAGCTAAAGAACAAAGTGAAGCAATTGAAAGAAGCATGTTCATTTATAAAGGGTCTTGTTCACTCATAGGCATGTTGAATTTACTGTCAGGTCTTGGAGGTCCAGACTATCTTCCCTCTGTTTGTGATAACTCCAACTACTGATCTGTTTTGTGCATACCAGACATCTAAATGCTTTTGGTTTGAGGATTAGAAGTGCTTTTCATCTGCAATAAATAAATCACTGGAGGTCCTTTATGAAAACTTGAGCTCTTTGGGCAGCTCTTGTGGTGTCAAAACTCAAATATAAGTCGCTTCTATAGCTAGAAATTACCACCTCGTAGGTACAAAGTGTGTTTCCCTCACACCAGAAATGTACAAGACCAGCAAAAGAACCGTTCTAGGAGTGCAGAATACTTCAAAAAGAGACAGAAAGAACAGAAATCTAAGAATATTTGTTCTTATACAGACAAAAAAAAAGTCCATTCAATTGTTTCCACTTGTTTTGCTATTGTTTGTTTTTCATGTGTTGATTTAGATTTTTTTTTTTTTTCATTTTTTGGCAAAGTATCTACCCCGCCTTATATCCCTACCCCTCTTCAATCTGTCCCTGCCCCCATACTGAGTCCCGGTTGATGGAAGTGCCTGTGGATTATCGCCTCAGCAGGACTGTGGCCAATAAGAGCAGGTAGAGGACGCTGCAGGGGACATTCCGGCTGCCCAGGCCTTTCACCACCTTCTTGTTCTCTGGGGGGTTGGGATAGTTTCTAGGTCTGTTTGTGCTAGGGATCATAATGCGGGGACCGTGGGCGCATTGGTCATCACTGCACATTCCACTTCCAGAGCCACTGATGTCATCACCTAGGATGGGGAAACACACATACACACATCAGAATAAACGTGCACACAAACGCAGAGTTTACAGAGCTTTACAGAATGTTGACCAAGTTTACCAGCTTCAGGGGCAGTGGAGACCTAGTGGTTAGGATCTTGCCCTTGCGAACCGAAGGTCGCAGGTTCAAGTTCTAGACTGGGTACCACCAAGGTACCCTTGAGCAAAGCACCGTCCTGCTACACTGCTCCCCGGGCACTTCATATAGCTGCCCGCTGCTAGACGTGTGAACATGTGATGGGTTAAACACAGAGGTCACATTTCATTGTGGGACACTGTGTGCGATTGAGTGTGTTCACAATGACAAATAAGTCACTTTCACTTCTGGTATTGAAAGTTTCTACACAGAGAAGTTAACATTGTGCATTGTAGCTTACACCACTAACTGCTGTTAGATTTGCCATTAGCATTTGCCATATACACAGCAAAAATGTAAAGCTTGAAGTTACCTAAAGCTATACGGGTATAGTCAAGCTGTAATGCCTCAATAAAGTTATGCCTGATGTAGCTGATGAGGGTCTAAACTGGTTACCTTTCACATGCATGCAAAATACATTTTGGAATTAATCACACAACAAACTGACTCATTTCAACAAAAAGCTTGACTTTCTCTCAGTAGGATGACTAGGGTTTTGGCTAGGAAAAATTAAATCGGCCACATTACACACCCAATAATTCAGAGGAGTGGAAACCAAGAGGTCAGACTGAACAAACATAAAATGGACTTGTTAGTTAGCTTAACCCTTTAGCATGTAGCATCAAACAGGAGACCAGAAGCCACTTTCCCCTGAAGTGCACTATCACACCAGTGTGATTTTGAACGTTAAACACTGAACATTTTGCGGTGTTCTACCTCTCCACACAACAGGAGTTAATGGCAGTTCAGTATTACAGTCAATATACCGTCTTCACACTCTGAGCTTTTATATTTTCACTGTTTTACATTCGAAACAGAGTGAAAAAAGCAGCTCCAGCGGGCTTATTGGAGTTTCCAAGTGTGGGCCTTATTAGGATGAGCCACACTGGTACTGAACTCTTCTACAGGAGAGAGGGCGAGAGAGAGAGAGAGAGAGAGAGAACGAGAGATAGACTAAGGCTAACTATGGCTGCCAGAAGGGACTACACCATGGCTCCCTCAACCAAAACAACAAGGTCTCTCTTTTCTCTTTCTACCTCTTCTGCTTTTAATAGATCAACTCAGTTTCCCCCTTCCCCTAAGGAGAACTGAGCCTGATCCTTTCTGCTGAAATAAGTGCCTTTTAAATAAACAGTTTCTCTCATTTTTGTGTGTGTTTTCAACCTCCTGGGCTGCGTAGCCAACAGGCAGGCAAAATCTAGAGAACTCCTTCTTCCCTAAGGTGTTGGGAATAAAGGGGACATGAGTAAGTTAAGGAAGCAAGGTCCCAAGGGACGGAAAAAGCAGGAGATTAGTGCCGACAGTATGTCCCACACTATTCCATTACTGGCAGTGCCAGACTGCCGCCAAACTGGGCATAGGACTCAGCACCTGTCAATGGAGAAGCTGGCTTTTTATAGGGCCATGGCCAGGTGTGGCTCATGCCTGCTGATTGCCCCTCCTGAACGGTCTCTGCTGCCCCCTGCCGACTTGGGGTGGAACTGCCAGTGTGTGGCCAGTGAATGGGTGGAATGGTGGCTTCCTCTGCCAACTGGCTGTGGGGGTGCAGGCCAGGAATGCAAAGCATGCAACAATTTGGGTCCCTGGTACTTATGTACGTTGTATCATATGTGGAATAAAACAGTGGAAATCTGTAAACTTAGTGTACTCACTGGCATCCTGGAAGTCCACATCATTGCCACTGAGGGCGTTCCTCATTCGACTGGTCATGATTTTGAGCTGCATGATCTGTTGCCGGATGGTCATGTCAGGCTTGGTGATGTCGATCTCCACCTCTGGGTTGTTGATCTGGCTGGCCAGTCCATCTCCTATCACGTCTGGAAGATACCTGACACACAGCACACACAGATTCATCAGCAAATATGTAACAGTAATAAGTGGTGAGTATATTGGAGCTCTGACTCTAAATGCCCTGTGATTACGCCGAGCACCTGTGCAGAGAAGGTCAGTGGAGCAGACAGAGCCTGACTGTGCAGTTGCAGAGGATGTACCTGTCTACAGACATGCCGTTCCAGCACTTGTTCTCATCACTGCCTTTGGCCTCGCGATCAACACACAATTTAATGGGCAGCTGAACCCAGTACTGCATCATATCCCTCAGCTTCCTGGATACATCTGATAACTGACAGAGAGAGAGAGAGTCAGAGAGAGAGAGAGAGAGAGAGGAAGAGAGAGTGTAAGAGAGAGGAAGAGAGAGTGTGAGAGAGAGAGAGGAAGAGAGAGTGTGTGTGTGAAAGAGAGAGGAAGAGAGAGAAAAGAGAGAGAAAGAGGAGGGAGAGTGAGAGAGAGAGAGAGAGAGAGAGAGAAAGAGGAAAGAGAGAGAGAAAGCAAGAGAGAGAGAGAAACAGGAAAGAGAGAAAGAGAGAAAAAGGAGATAGAGAGAGAGAGAGGAAAGAGAGAGAGAGAGAGAGAGAGCGAAAGAGGAGAGACAGTAAGAGAAAAGAGAGAGCGTAAGAGCG
>JBBPDA010000041.1:35737892-35748215 GCA_037974385.1 Arnoldichthys spilopterus | reverse complement strand
TATATATAACAAGGAACATTGGTGTGGTTCCTTTACGCAGAAGCTCTTTAGAAAGGTCCTTCACACACACACACACACACACACAATCTCATTTTTAAAAATGATTCTTTAAAGACGAATCATTAGTCATTTTGTCATAGAACCACTACAAAAAGTTCCTGCAGGAAGTTTACAGTGATTTGTCCAGATGCAACCTCCAATTTTTAAAAACCTGTGTGAAACGTTAGCTGTATAATCAACATTTCTTAGTGTCAAAACACTGAAGAAAATTGACAAATGGGCCAATAGTGAACTCCAGGCTTTATTGAGTTTATATGCAACAGAGCAAATACAACACATTTCTGATTCGATCATCTGACCCATCCTCCATGCTCTTGTCATTATACCACCCAGCTTATGTCATTAATTCTCAAAGGTGGGTTGTTCCTCTTTAGAAGTCCCTAGAACTGCATTGTCTCAAAGCACCTACTGAACGGCTCTTCAGGGAACACAAAGTGGTTCTTCTATGATCTCACCCAAAGAACCTCAAGTTTTATTACAACTCTAAACATACCCACCTGACATTCACATGTTCATGAAGTGTCAATGAACAGAATCAGATTTGCTAAAGTATGTAAACAATTAAAATCTGCTCAGTGCAAGAAACAATTATCAACAAAAAGAGAAGAGAGATAGAGAACAGCTTGCGTAAACCTGCTTGAAAAGCCTGATGAAAGCATTAATGTGGTAAAAACCTCCCTGTACACATCTGCCAAGGAGTCGAAACAGACACCCAGACACCCAGACACCCAGACACCCAGACACCCAGACGTGCCTGAGCTGCTGCTGTATGTAAAACAAATGGGTAAACAAACTGCCACCATATAGACACCTGTGATTAATACCCACATAGATACACACATGTGCGCACACACATACACACACACACACACACACACACATACACACACACACAGTCAAACATATTCTGTACATACACATAAACTCACATGCATCACGTGCTCTGATGTGCATTTCTGACACTATGAACTTCATAATCAAAGAGTTGCTATGGAAACAGGGAAAACTTCATCTATAAACGCTACCAGCATCCATAAAATCACTGTTGACCATGTACACACACACACACACACACACACACACATACTAAAAAAAAAATAGTATACATATACATATGCAAACACACACACAGCAAATAGGGGGTTTGGGGGGGTTGGGGTAGCTAGGGGATTGGGTGCCTTGCCCAAGGGCCTTGTAGTTAGGACCGTGTCCTTGTCAACAGAAGGTTGCAGGTTCAGGTCCCAACCCGGGTACCACTTAGATACCCTTGAGCAAGGTACCATCCCTGGCTGTTGCTCCACATGTGCACATGTAATTGTAATGCACTTTGTGTGTGATTGAGTGTGTTCACAATGACAGATAAGTCACTTTCATTTTACCATAGGATTGGAGGGTAACAGGTTCAAGTCCCAGTCCAGGTACCACTGAGGTACCCTCAAGCAAGGTACTGTCCTACGCTGTTTTCTGGGCGCTGTTGATATGTGTGGATGGGTTAAATATAGAGGTCACATTCTATTCAGAAGCACTTTGTGTGATGGGGTGTGTTCACACTGACAAATAGTTATGTCATCTAGCAGACTACTCTTGGTCAAACTAGTACAGAAAGTCTAGCCCCAAACTTGTCTAGCCCCAAATTTCCAGCTGGATAAAAGCTGCTTAATTACATAAAACACAGACGAACTAAGCTGCAGACATGCAACCAAACAAACACAAGCGCTCAGACATGACAATCTGTTTCAAAGCAACAAGTGACATCAGCTGGCTGGTATGGCAAAACCATGCTTTGCAACTAATGCAACTAATCTGAATCATTCAAAGCACATACACTGATATAAGCAGTGGAGAATGTAGCCATGGTTGGGGCTTGGTGAAAGCAAATAGGAAACTTTACTGCATTCACTGCTTTCATATCTAAACACTGTGTCCAAAAGTATCCAGACAGTTCTTCTAATGAGTGTGTTCAGCTATTTTGAGGTAAACACAATGCCAAAAAAGACATACACAGCTTGTATTATCTAAGCATCACCAGTAACACTGGGGTTCTAGAGCATCCACACACATCTATCATGCCCAATGCCAACTGATAGCTGTAGGTGCATAGAGACCTTCAGCACTTTCCATGATGGACGTGTGTAGTTCTATTGGTGATGCTTTTCTACGTATTTTCTGTGATTATACACAGCTTGTATATCTCCATAGAAAAGCATCACCAGTAGAAGTTGGTGCTCTGGAGCAGCCGCCCAAAGCCAAATGTCAGCTGTAGGGGTGTACAGCCCTCCAGCACTGGGCTGTGGAGCAGAGGGATTGTCTTCCATAGAGTGATGGAATCCCATCCAGTACATCTGGAATGAGTTGGAGCAGCATTTGAACAGAGAAGTGAAATTCTGAATGTAAAGTGAACAGGGTAGAGTCTTATTTTAACAGTGCATTTAAGTAATTTGTCATATTCGGTCAGTGATCATATGGGCTACCAATCTGAATATGTGCTGCTTCATTTTATGTACACTTTTCTTTCTTTATTTCCTTTTTTTCTTTTTTTGCTAGTAGTTCAATTTGTAATACAATGCACTGAATAAAACATCACACCTCCTTTTTCCAAAGCTGGGGTTCTAGTGAAATTGAAAGAAGAAAGAAGACCATAAAAAATGGAGAAAGAAGAGAGAGGCAGAGGGGAAATAGTGTAAATGTAAAAGTTAGAGAAAGAGGAAAAAGGGATGAGAATAGCAAAGAGATGCGAGAGGATGATAATGACAAAGAGCAAAGGAGGGTAGAAAATGAGAGAGAGAGAGAGAGAGAGAGAGAGAGAGGGAGAAAGAGAGAGAAAGGCAGAGAGTGGGGAGAAAGTGAGGCTGAGAGAGGGAAAGGAGAGAGAGAGAGTGAAAAAAGTGTGTGTGTGAGAGAGAGAAAGAGAGAGAGAAATGGCGAAAAAGAGAACAGAAAGTACAAAGAGACGGGAAGGCTAAGAAATATAAGTAGAGAGATATGAATAAAGAAGGGGGAATGTGAGGCTGAGAGAGAGAGAGAGAGAGAGAAAGTGAAAGAGAGAGAGAGAGAGAGAGAGAGAGAGAGAGAGAGAGAAAGAGAGAGAGATGGACAGAGGGTAAAAACAGAGAGAAAAAGAGAAAACATACAATCCAAAGAGAAGAGAAGGCTAAGAGATAGTAGTAGAGAGATATGGATAGAGAAGGATGAATTGGATGGAGGGAGAGAGAGAGAGAGAGAGAGAGAGAGAGAGAGAGATGATATATCAGCTTGCAAACAGCCCGTCTACACTGTAATTAAAGGGGCGGCTGCGAGGCAGAGAAGCTGAATGAAAAACCACTAGAATGTGCAAATCAAATCTGGATGGATTATAGGTTTGGCACATTCTGTACTGGCAGCCAGTGTCGTGTCACAGACACGTAAATTGCTAGCTAGAGCTCCTCTGCCTACTGCTGCTTCCAACTCTGCACACTGCACCACCGGGAAGAGAAGCTATTGTCCTCACCGAGGCCTTTCTAAGAACAGCATGCTAATGGCAGACAGCCTGCATTTAGCTGCTTTGGAAATGTTGAGAAACCAGCTATCAACAATTGTGCAGAAAGTCTTGCACACAGAAGATATCACATGCCCAACAACAAGACATCCACGGGCAGGACAAGGTCCAACCAGTCGAGCACTCATGAAGACAGGAGGACATGAAACAGAAACAGGCTTTTTAAAACATTTGGTGACTGTTTTTTTTCACTTAAACCCTACATTGGTCCAGACTCCTTACTGCCCACCTTGACTATCTTGACTATTAATTTTACAGTAGTTACTGAATAATCTGCCACACACTGTCAGAAAGGTGTGGAGGTACAGTTTTCGTTCCTCAGTTTATATTATTAAATATAAAAAAATGTGCCCTCAAAGGTACAACATGGTGTAATTTTGAGCCCTAAAAATATTTTCCCCTGAGGTAAGAGGCAGTGGTGACCTATTGGTTAGGACATTGCTCTTGGAACCTGAAGGTCGCAGGTTCAAATCCCAGCCCGGGCACTTCTGAGGTTCCTTTGAGCAAAGTACCGTTACGCTACACTGCTCCCCAGGCTCTGTTGATAGCTGCCCGCTGCTTTACGTGTGAATGTGCAATGGGTTTAATTGCAGAGGCACATTTTGTTGTGATGCTTGAGTGTGTTCACAACGACGAATAAACACTTTCACAATGTTTGTACCTTTTCATAACCTTATGTAACCTAAAGTTAATCACACAAAAGTACAAAGTTAATGTAAAGTCAAGTCAATTTTATTTGTAAAGTGATGCAAACTGACACAAAGCAGCTTTGTGGAATCCTGGTTCTGGCCCCTAATGATGAAGCCAAGACCTGGGTAAAAACTCCCTAAGCTTGGGAAGAAGTCTTGAGAGGAACCGAGGCTCTGAAGGGGAACCCATAATAACACTTAACAGCTTGTGGGCTCATTCTATTCACCAAATGTCTCTCAACAAGACTTTCATACTTTCATTTTCCTTCTTCCTCTAATTAGGCCGGTCTTTCTCAATCCTGCTTCCGGAATCCCACTGATCTGCACATTGTAGGGTTTTCCCTTCTCTCAACACACCTGATTCAACTAATCAGCTCATTAACAAACTCGCACTGAGCTGAAGGGGGGGGTTAAAGCTGGGAAAACACTTAAACATGCAGTGCATTGAGCCTTCAGAAGCAGGATTGGTAAACACTGAATGAGGCCATCACCAAAAATATTGTACTTTAGCCCTGTGTTGAACTTGAGGATTAAAAAAAAACTGTTAATCTAGAGAAGAGGAGGGGACTAACCAGCAGAAACAGAGCCTTTTTCCCATCTGCCTTATAGGGTTAAGGGAAGCTGCATTGTGTGCTTGGGCCCCTTCTCTTGTACCAAGGTCTATTTTTGCTCGAGTCTGCATTAACGCACCCAGCATGGGAGCCTGCCGTCAATCAAAAGCTCCGCGTGTCAGAGGTTTGAGGTGACGGGGTGAACTTGTGCCCTTCTGTTTTTAGAAACAGCGTCAGTGTGGCAGCATGGTTCAAACTAATTCAACCATACTTAACGTGACACCCACTCACTGGCATGAAGTTTTTTCCCCACTTTCCTTCTCTTTCTTTTCCCGTCTTGCATGCTTCGGGCAAGGCTGCGGGAACCAGGGCTTTTGCCTCCGGTCAGATGGAGGAAGGTGTGTTTTGAACACAGATCAAACACCAAGTGTGTGTGACACAGCCCTGAACTACAGCACAACAAACAGCACACAGACCTTGTTTCCATGCAGTTGTTGTTCTTTTTTTAGAGCCTTCTCTTTTCATCCATGAATCTTTGATATTTTACGAAACCTCGGAATTAGCACCATTATCCCTTTCTGAGCGTGCTTAGCCTAATTAACTTGTCATTAACATTTACATTTACTAAATTACCACCTAACTTTTAATTTTCATTTCTGAGCATGTAAGGCCACGAATCATAAGATGTCTATCACTCTCTGTTTCTCTGAAAAAGGTAAAGCCCTCCAAGCTAAAGCACACATCAGAAAGACTAGATCAAAGTTAGCTTAATGCCCACTGATGACAACGCTGGCTGCTCTCCATCTCTTTGAGTGCTGTTTAATTTGCCAGAGACATCACCGGGAAACTCACGCTGACTCACCTTTCTGGTGTTAAAGATACACACTGATATGCACTGTGAGGAGGTTACCTGCTTGCACTAAGCAGGGGATGATGCTAGTTTAGCAGTAAGCTATATTTCTCCAGCAGCTTTCTCCTGGCTATTTATGTCAAGTTTGGCTGGGTTCAAGTATACTCATGTTTTTGTTGGGCTGAGGTCAGATGTGAATTTCATCTTCATTCAAAAACTACTGTCTTGGTTTTTCTGCACACTGAACCCCTGAGGTGTGTACAGTGTAAAAGCTGCAAACTCATTAAGAAAAAATTGAGAGTGTCAGGTTTCATCCAGTCTCCAGCTGATGCTGCTCAGGCAAAATTTTCAAGTTTCGAGTCAAGTTTTTTTAGGCTACAGCTAACAAATTTTACAGACTACAGTTTGGTATGGACAAAATAATTTTTGGTCTAAAGTTGTAGTTCAGCCAGAATTTTGTCAAACTGCAGGCCAGGGTAAACAGGATTTTGCTGTTCTACAACATTAGGTCTAGAAAAAAAATATGTGCTGAGCTGCAGTTGAGTTTCCATAGCTTTCTTGAGCCATGGTCGAGTTCGGACAGAATTTATTGGGGTACATTTGGAAATGTTCAGTGTTTTTATATATGTGACAGCAAAGCATTGCACCAACACTCTATGCTTGATGCATGTCATCTGCTGGGCTTCAGCATCAACACCACAAACATTTGGGTCCTGCTCAGCTACAAACATGAAGTCAAATCAGTCCCTGATCAATGCAGTCATCCTCAGCCTTACGCTCTTGACTTTCAATGTGCTGTTCAAGGCTGCAGCACAATTTGCACATGATTCCAAAAGTAGTGGGGAATGAATGGTCCATAGGACATGTCCCCAGTGTAAATGGTACCAATGACTGTTCAAACTGTGCTATGCACAATAATGTATAGAGTCATGGGGCATCATTTATTCATTATCCGGACGTCTATTATTAGACATTATCTATTCATGTAGTGGGCAATCTGGAACTGATCCCATTTGACTATGGGTACAAGGCAGGGTTCACCCAGGACAGGAGTCCAACCCATCACATGGCAACACAGAGACAAAAAACCTTGCACACACAGCTATGGGCAATTTAGAGTATCCAGTCAACCTAAATCTCAAGCCTTTGGACAGTGGGAGGAAACCGGATTCCACGTGAACACTTGCAATCTCCACAGAGAAAAGCACCTGAGGTCGACCCCGGGATCAAACCCAGGATCTTCTTGCTGTGAGGTGATAGTGCTAACCACTGCACCATCTTGCCAGCTAGGGGCAGCGTATATAAATATTCTATAATTAATTAATCACAATTATCGTTATTTTGTCAACCTTAGTTTTAACACAACTTTGTCAGGCTACAGTCAAGTTTGGATGCAATTTTACTGTGTTTCACTCTGGTTCTGATACAATTTTCTCAGCCTAACTGTGGGTTTGGAGCTTACTTTCTTAGGCTACAGCCACAGTTTGAATTTAAAAATTAGTAGTATGGGCCTGACTTGGACAAAGTGTTCCTGGGATATATTTGGGTTTGGATCACAATGCCAGGCCTCTTTAAAACTGTGCTAACATGCTAGCATTCTAGCCCTGCCTGCTGCATCAGGGTCATGATGAAGGCTCAGACTCTGGAAAACACTGTGATCATCAATGTCATCTCTCACAGAAAGAAGGTGATGACAGGATCCGAAGGCCAAGACAAGGCAGAGTGACAGATTATGCTCTGAGCTAGCAACAGTGTGAACAAATCAAAAGACAGCTGCTGGTTCAGCTCAGACAGCAACCTCAGTTTAGTCAGTCCTGCTAACGGTAATTGCAATTTGGTTAGTCACACTGCCACACAGACGGCTCACAGACCACAGCTGTTATGATGCAGCCTCAAAACAGCGGGTGGAGACTTCCACAAAATTGGAAAAGCGTGCTTTATGTTGATGGTAATCCATAAACAAAGCAGAAGCGGCAGCAACAATATCAACAGGGGTGTGAAAGACTGACAGACAGAGAGAGAAATCCCTCCACAGAAAGAGGAAACGCACCCTCTGGCCATAGATATCATCTCTGTACCATATATAGATTAACCTTCTCTATAGAATCCAATGGACATAATGCAGAGTCAAGATCAGCATAAAGAACAACATGGTAAAATCAATTTTGCAAATGCAACTGGCTAATGTTTGGTGTCTATTTTTTTTTCTCTTTAGTTCCGTGGCAGAGGCTACTATAACTAAGAAGTAATGGAAGATATTGTATTTTTATATATGTGGTGCACTCTGTAGGCACTAGGGGGCCATTTGGGATTCAGCCCTACTGTGGGAAAAGGGATGTATAGTTTAATGCCAGTTCTGCCATTATTGTGGTAATTTAGTGATCAAAAACTACTTATAAAGTGAATGTTTTTTGCATTTAACATTATATTGTGAGGAATTATGTTCATTGTGAAAAAGAGTGATTGTCATTGTGAACACACCACACCACAGCACACAGTGCACCACAACAAAATGTGACCTCTCCATTTAACCCAGGGAGAAGTGGGCAGCTGATGTAAGCAGCACTTGGTGAGCAGTGCTTGAAGACGGTACGTTGCTCATGGGTACCTCAGTGGCACTTTTACCGGTCTGGGATTTGAACCTGCAACCTTCAGGTTCCAGGGGCAACTAACCAATACACCCTCGCTGCCCCATAAAGTGATGGACATCTGAAAATATTCTTTCCTCCTTCAGCAGGTCATGTTTGCTTGGCAACAATAGCTACGTTTCTTGGCAGGACAACTGTGAATCAATCATTGACTGAAATATATTGCTCTTCATCTTGTCATTCTCTAAAACTGATAAGCCACTTCAGGGCACAGTTACAGTGATTTTTCCCCCAGGTAAGGGACTTTACCAAAAATCACACATACCTGTGATAAAATCACTGTAACGTGCGGCCTCAAGTGTCCTACTGCTACAAGAAAAACCCTGTAATCTATAAAAAATGAAGAAGTCAATAGAAGCAAAAGCTAAAGCCATTATTCTGCACACAGAGATCTAATTCACACCAAATTTAGGGTCAAAAATCAAATAAACCTGAGGACATGTAAACAAAAAAAGTGTTATTTTTTGCTAAATTCTGCAGCCTATGTCTTTTTTACAGAACAGCTTTTTGGCCTTTTATCCAACAAGATTTTTTTCTCTCTTTAGCTTTCTCTCCTGCTTGGGCGGAGGACTTTAGTCAGCAAGTAAAAGACCGGTGTTGAAGGAAGCACTTCATCTGTACCCTAATTACAGCAAATAAAAGACTATCGACTGCGGTGTTAAATTTAAGCGACTGGTAAATGGAAAATGGAGGTGTTAAAGAGGAAGAGAGGAAAGCGAGAAAGCACTTTTGGAGGGAAGTGAAGGTAATGAGAAGGTAAGCTGAGTGAGAGAAACAGCAAGACAGCGAGAGAGGGAGAGAGAGAAAGAGCGAGCAATGTAGAGAGAGATAGTAAGAGATGGAGAGAAAGAAAGAGAAAGAGAGGGAGACAGGGAGAAAGAGAAAGAGAAAGAGAAAAAGATAGAGGATGCAGAAAGAGTGGTAAAATAAGGGTGACTGAACAGTGCCAAGCTCGCTGTTGCCCCAGAGGATCATGGGAGAGCAGACTGTGGCCGCCAGTGGCAGGGGCAGATGCCCATGTGGTTGACAGCTGTGTGTGTGAGAGAGAAAGACTTTGAGAGAGAGAGAGAGAGAGAGAGAGAGAGAGAGATAGAGAATGAACATTCCTTAGGAGTCAGTCATATGGATGTGCCACTTCCTATTAGAGTGGGATTGGTCTATTCATGCATACAGAGAGACATCAATCTCTCTCTCTCTCTCTCTCTCTCTCTCGCTCTCTGACCTAAGTCACTGCAGTAATTTTCCTCCATATTATGGGCAAAGTTTACTCAGTCTTTCCACAGTCAGATGCAGCAGCATGTGATATTAGTGTGTGTGTGTGTGTGTGTGTGGGTTGCTTCTCAGTCCAGCAGTCACACTGAAGCAGCACTGCAGCACTACGGTGTGCAGCACACACAAACACATGTAACATGCCACTACAATGTCAGTGTCACTGCTGTGCTGAGAATGATCCACCACCTAAACTATACCCAATGTTTACTGCCCAGAGAAGAATGACAAGACAGAAACACATGATCAGAAAACAGGAACAAGAGAGCAAAGAGGAAAAAGTAAATGACAGCCAAGAGAGCAGGGCACAAAACTATGCATGGCGGGGGTGGTGAGCTAGCAGGGGGCTTCACTAGCATGTGACTGGGACTGTAAGAGCTGATTTTCACACATGCTGTGAAGGCCCAAGCATAAAGGCAGCTAAAACAGCAGCCTGGCAGAGCCAAATCCCACATTATTCTAGTGTCTTACAGTCACTTAAAATGTTTTTGTTCCAAACTGTCATAATCACTTAAAAATGAATGAACTGTTTCCATTATTGCATACATCTTCTTGTGTACTGTCAGGAATGGTATAATGTCAGATCTTGTGTTGAAGTGTATTGTGGTTTATATGTTATATAAATATATATATATATTGGGGAAGGGAAGGGAAGGGAAGCAGTAGGGGCAGTCAGAAATAAGGGAAGGGAAGGGAAGCAGTAGGGGCAGTCAGAAATAAG
>JBBPDA010000041.1:35720872-35733380 GCA_037974385.1 Arnoldichthys spilopterus | reverse complement strand
TGCCCGGGCTGGGACTCGAACCTGCGACCTTCAGGTCCCAAAGGCAGTGTCCTAACCACTAGGCCACCACTGCCCATCGCTGCTGTGATGGTGGTTTATTTATTCATTTGACTCTTTTGCCGGTTTTGCGCAATACTTACCCAAAATGACCAGCTTTGTTATATAGCTGTTATACAGTAAAACAGTGAAAATATATAAAATGTCATTAAAGTGAAAGTCACTGTGAAGTCACTACACTCAGTCAAAAAGTGCACCACAACGAAGCCTGGCCTCTGCATTTAACCCATCACACGTGTACACATGGAGCAGCGGGCAGCTATGGGAAGAACCTGCTGAATTTCAAATGACTTGCAGAACGCTTTACATTATAGAACCTGAAGGCAGTTCCAACGGTTTCAACTAAAGTGACCATTTAACAATGTAAAGTTGGTCTAAGGGCTTGCGTGTTGCTCGATTGGCAATCACTTTAGTTTCTTGCTCCACTACTACTAATACATTTATAGCAGTTCCTGAGAAATAGCACTTCATTTAGATTCGTGATAAGCCTGAAGCCTGAAGAAGTTAAATATGTCGTGTGATTGAGTTTGTTTATCTATGGCCTTGCACCTCTCTATCTCTCAATGTATCCCCCACCCTTCACCTCTGTATCTCTGTCTTTTTCTCTCTGTATCTTAATCTCTTTCTCTGTCTCTCACTCTCTCTGTCTCTTTCTCTGCCTCTCTCTCTCTCTCTGCCTCTCTCTCTCTCTCCTTTTTTTGCCATCTACCCCAACCCATAGCAAAAGTTCACCGTTATGGTCGGCTGATCTGTCTGATCGTTTCGATATGAGGTATTAAGGATTGTTCTAGATCATGCACTACATAACCTTTCTTGTAGAAGCTGAACCCCACACACTTAGCCACACACACACACACAGACATACACAAACGTTATGCTGCATTCCATTCTCTGTGCCTGTGGCTATCATTCATGGAGAGCATCCTGTTGTTATAAAAGCAAACCCATTCAGTCTAGAAAGCACACACACACACACACACACACATACAAACTGTCTGCATAAGATTTCTGTGAAGATTCAGTAAGATGTTTCAGAATGGGCATGTCAGTCAAAAGTGAGCTAGCACGGGTGTGTCAGTATGTGGATGTGAGCAGTGCTATACTTGTGGAGGCCAGGTTTGTTTTATATGTGTGTGTGTGTGTGTGTGGTGTCTAAGTTAAACATGCAGAGGTTGATGTGGATCATGGTAAAGTGAGAGAAACTGACTGTACCCACTCTACCCAGTCTCCACTACTGCAAACTCGCACAACATAAGTCGCTCCAGCACTGCAGGACAGCTCACACTGGCACTACTGTACATGAGATCAGGGCCCGACCGATGTGTTGTTGAGAATAAGCAAGGGTAGCCAGAAGCCTTTGCATTTTGTTCCCTTCTCCACACACTGTAGCTGTAGTGTCAGTTAATCCAGTTGTGCTGCGTTGGTGAAAGTGATTGTTTGTTATTGTGAATAAGCTTAAGACCTCTGTATTTAACCCATCACACGTGCACACGTGGAGCAACAGGCAGCTATCAACAACGCCTGGGGACCAGTGTAGCAGGATGGTACCTTGCTCAAGAATACCTCAGTAGTGCCTGGGCCACGACTTGAACCTGCGACCTTCAGTTCACAAGGGCAATGTCCTAACCACATGTATACATGATCGACTGTAATGGTTCACTGATGCATTTTAACTCTGCACTTTTTACATCAGCCAACTCAAAGTGTCTCACAGCAACACAGAAAATGTGCCAGCAGACACAAAAACATCAGCAAACGACTGGTGTCTGCATGTTTCCAGTTTGACTTATATTTCTATGAGCTTCTGATCTGAAGTTATTAGGCTTGAAATACAGCTACATGTGTACCAACCAGATGGAAATTGGCCAAATTCACCTCAAATGCAATGAGTGAGTGATTATTTGTCATTGTGAACACACTCAAGCACCACAACAAATTGTGACCTCTGCATTTAACCCATCACACGTGCACACGTGGAGCAGTGGGCAGCTACCAACAGCGCCCAGGAAGCAGTGTAGTGGGATGGTACCTTGGGACTCGAACCTGTGACCTTCAGATGACAAAGGCAGTGTCCTAACCACTAGGACACCCCTGCCCAAAAAATTTAGGGGAGAGTGTGAATGCAATCCCCCACTACCAGAAAAAGGTTAAACAAGAATTCCATCGTTTTTAAAAACTTTAACAAATTTTAATTTTTGAGATGTAAATATTTATTCAGAGTTTTTCAGTTTGATGTAAAATTATGCATAACTGCAAGAACGAGGGAGGGAGGGAGGGGGGGTGAATAAAGTCTTGGCCTTTCTGAAGGCCACCCCTGTCCTGTGGTGCTGCTGGACCTGAGGTGTGGTAGAAGGGCTGTTGGGTTGAAGAATGCCCCATTGTGGGCGGCTCTTTCTGGGCCGGCCCGCTCAGTCTGGCTCCCCTACTGCCTGTAGCAGGAACAAAGGACCTCCTATGAGCTGTGTGTGGGAAACAGAGGCAGCGAGCGAGAGAGAGAATCCTTACGCCCAGCTTGGGAATGTGGCCTCCAAACACACGGGAGCAAGCGCTGCACACACACACTCATATCAATCTTACTCGCTAAGTGTAAGGCTGCATTCACAAAGGACATTTTGGTATCTGTTAAAAATACACGTTAACACACTGCTGGTCTGTTGTACGGCACCCTGCTACCCTGGCCAGCTTGCTGGGATTCGTTTGAGACTCTGATAAATAATAATGAACATTTGGAAAAGTTTGTTTGAAAATAAGTGCAACAGGTAATCACACAGTCAGAGTCTGAAGCATAATTTATTACATTTTTACTGAACATCCAGCAGTGTTTCATTTTAGCAAGGTAAGTGTAAACAGCTGTGAGCCATGGTGCTGTTATCACTTCAGAGATAAGTGAACAGGAAATAGTTACTCATTTATCTGGCTTAAAATCGATGTAAAAGACTGAAGCCTAAACCATCTCCTATTGGCTGAGGCTTCATCAGAATATGTTCTGTTAAAACTTTAAGTCTGATGAAAATTGAGCGCAATCAAATTCGATCATAAAATAAAAGCACACGCAAATTTCAGTTACATATTTCTTGTGATGGTTTTATCCTCAGTGTATCTGTGTACAGATTAAATAGCAATATTTGAAAAATGTTTAATTTGTGGTTAAAATGTTTTTTTTTTAATTTGTAGGTAAAGAGCCGAAGAAATGCAGCTACTATCCAACCCTGAGGGACAAAGAACAGTATTAATTACAGTGGAGAGTGAATGACGCTATAAATATAAATATGCAGGTAATTATAAATAAGGTATACAGTTATGTTAGGTAATTATTTATAGGTAGGTAATTATGGTAAGTGATTACAAATAGGCAGATCATTATAAATGTGTAGGTATGTGTATTATATATAATAATAGGTATGTAATTGTGATTATTATAAACAGGTAGGTCATTTTAAATGAGGTAATTATAGTAGGCAATAATTAATGTGTAGTAATTATGGGAATTATAAATTAGTTGGTAATTATAAATAGGTAGATTATTATGGCAGGTCACTTTAAATTAGTAGATAATTATAAATAGGTAGATATAAGGTGAAGTCATTTTAAATTAGTAGGTATTTATTAATAGGGATGTTATTACAGCAGGCAACTATAAATTAAACGGTAATTATAAATAGGTAGGTCATTTTAAATGAATAGATAATTATAATGGGGACCCCATCCTTAAGGCCTAGTCCCAAATCCAATAGTTCTGTTATTTCTTCTTCCACAACTTAAGCTGCATTTACTTTCCTGGTGGGTGTGTGAAGGGGGTGATACATCATCGGCAGTAAAACCATCATTCATCATCAAAGGAATTAGTCATGACATTGGTCACACTCAAAGTGGGAGGTCAACAAATTGGACAAATGCAAAATCCATTTATTTAGTGATGTTCTCAGTGCTGTGCTATGCCAAGACAAGAATAAATATTCAGTCGTTTTTGAGACAAGACAGAGGCCTTCAAAAACGTATTGAGACCAAGAACATCCTCATGTACTACAAAATTAGAAATGAGGACCAATATAATTTAAATCAATGGCAACAGGTGTTTTTTGCACACATCCCAAAATGTTGGGGCAAATGTGGCCTAACACCATATACTGTGTATTTTTTGCACAGAGTTCAAGCAGTATGTATGCATCAATCACTTGAAGCAGGGGTGAAATTGCAGTGACAGATTTAGTCATCGTTGCGTGGAGTGGTATGTGCGCTATACTGCTGGACCTAATCCCTTTTATACACACTCCCAGACAGAAAGACAGAAGGAGAAAGAAATGGGTGCATGTAAGAGTCGCATGTTGTTCAACAGCTGGACACCACAATGCTCACCCGCACGCATACAAATGCATGGGCACACACATGCACACATTCACTTCAAAGCACATCAAAGGATGTTGTGGAGGGTGTGTGGGGGGTTAAATTCTCATCCATTCATTTGCAGTATCTGCTTTCAGTGCACATCTAGAAATATGAAACTCCAGCTATAAAACTGTGTGGCTGTCAGTTTGTTTTGGTACCAAAGGCTATGATTCATGTGGACATGAGAGTTCTTTGCTGACCATGTTTTACAGCCTAAATGCCCACAGTGTCCTCTGTTCCTGACATTGGATTCATGTGAAGCAGTCGGGCTCCAAGTAAACCTGGATCTCATGGAGAACAATGGCTGACGGCGCATATATTATTATGCCCCTTGTCAATTCATATCCTGTTTTTTCAGTGCACAACAAATTACAACTGGACAATCAATAGCAAATCTCGCAGAGTTATTATTGTGTAATAAATTCTTACCACAGGTTCACTGGATGAGGTTGAAAAAAAGCACAGAAGCGCAACTGTGACAGCTGTGACAAATGTGACCCTCCCGAAGGGTGCCGTTCATTTCACCCTTCAAAGTGCACTTCCTGGAGAAGTTAAAACGCCTTTTTTTCTTGGGAGAATTATTCAGTTTTTCTGTCCGCCATCATTTCAGAGAACAGTTGCACTGCAGAGCCCAATGCTGGGAGGTTTCATGACCTTCTAGTCAGTACTTGATTGGCCATGGTGACCCCTGTGCAGTCTTAAGAGGGCCATTCTGTTAGCAATGTTCCCCATTAAAGTAGCTGTATTCACTCATTAGACCTTTGGAATTAAACCAATTAGCTACAACACCACTGACAGGTGAAGTGAACACTGATTATCTCATTCCATGACACCTGTCAGGGGGGTGGGATTTATAAGGTACCAATTGAACAGTCAGTTCTTGAAGTTTATGTGCTCAAACCAGAAAAATCTGAGCCACATTTCTAGATTGTGTTCACATATGGCTTCTTCTTTGCATGATAGAGTTTAACCTGCATTTTTGAATGGCACAGTTCACAGACACCGATTTCTGGACGTGTTCCTGAGCCCATGCAGTGATTTCCATGACAGAATCATGCCTGTTTTGAATGAGGTGCCATCTGAGGCCCCGAAAATCACAGAAATACAATATTGATTTTTGACCTTGTCCCTTACAGACAGAAAGATTCTTTTGTTGATATTGCTGGTAGTGTAGATGATTAATTGATCAGAAATCAATTTTATGTTGAGGAACATTATTCTGAAATTGTAGACCCAGTTTTTTGCAGACTGGTGAACCTCTGCCCATCTTTACTTCTGAGAGACTCTGCCTCTCTAAGATGCTCTTTTCATACCTAATCATGTTACTGAAGTGTTGCCAATTAACCTAATTAGTTTCAAAATCATCCTCCAGCAGTTTTTACTACCACTTACCTTTCCAGCCTTGTGTTGCCACGTCCCAACGTTTTTGAGACTTGTTGCTGTCATCAAATTCAAAATGAGCTAATATGTTTCATCTTCTTTTCAAGGTCCTGGGTTCGACTCCCAGAGTTTGCAAGATGTCCCCATGTTTGTGTGTGTTTCTTCTAGGTGTGCCAGTTTCCTCCTATTGTCCAAAAGCTTACAATAAGTTGATTGGATACTCTAAATTGCCTGTAGGTGTGAGGGTGTGTGTGTAAGAATGGTTGTCTATGTGTTGCCAAGGAATGGGTTGGCCTCCTGTTTTGGGTGAACCCTGTCTTGGGCCCATAGTCAGCTGGGACCCAGAATGGAAGAAGCGGTTTAGAAAATGGATGGCTGGATGAATGTCTTGGTTTAAACATCTGATATGTTTTCCATGGTCTTTGTGAATAAAATATTGGTTTATGAGACACTGCAAATCATTGCAATCTGTTTTGATTTACACCACATTAGGGTTATTAAAGGTTGATATTGCAACTCTTCTCACTTTAATGTCTAGCATTTAGCAAACTGTGTGTTCAGTATGTCTATTCCATTGGACCAGGAAAATGTGCAATGACTTTCTTTATTATATAAGGGTTACAGAAAGAGATCTTTCATCACTGCCATGGGAGAACCATTATGGCTCCTTCAAGAATCCAGTGTCCTTGTTTAAGGTTACCCCTTTCCAAATGTTTTCTGTGCTAGAACGTTCTGGAAAAGCTTGATCTGCCAGGCATGGTCAGTCGTATGTGTAATTGTATTATGGTCTAGTAATTGTAGACCGAACAGCCCTTTACCAAAAGCACTGTTTGTTAAATGCCTTGCTCATTTTTCTAATCATGCTCATGTGGCTGCGATTTACAAGAACAAACAAACAAACAAATAAATAAATAGAAACCAGCAACAGTGACTTTCGTTCCTCAGAAAGCAGAGCTGCTTTGTGCCAGTTCTTACAGCACACGAAATGACCATAGAACATTTGAATGGTATGTATCAAGAAGTCAACAAATTCCCAGAAAATGATCGTACATGGCAGGTCACCAAACTTGGGAGGTTAAAACCATATGAAAACAATCTGACCCATTGCATTTGGTGGGCAGCCATTTTTCAGAATGGCCGTCAGGGGGCTAATCAGCCTCATCTGCAATAGCACAATATCTAAAACTGCATTGCGGGGCCCCGACTCTAAGTGAAATGTAACGCTCTTATCAAGAGTCGCACAATTTTATGCTCCATCCAGCCTGCTAAATGGACAATTTAGAAATTGCTCTTGAAGCCAGGGTGTGGACACGGTCATGCTCAATTACACTGGTCGTTCAGGACTGCGGTGGTGGACCCGAGGTTTTTCGAACATAAAAAAAAAATCTAATCACAAAAGCAGATGTTTGTAAAGTTATGACTTTGCTATAAAGTGCAGTATTGATTAGACATAATGCAGTGATACAATGTGCATATCTGTGCTTGTATATGTTGGCTGACTCATAGCTCTGGAGGGCAGGACCCTTCAGTATGGGCTTCTGAATGCCACACATTTTTATCCGCTTATGGCGGCCCGTTTGTTTACCATTCACACATCTGGAACAGGCAAACTGGGGGGGTAACAAGAGCCAGAGAAGAGAGAAAAAGAGATAGAGAGACAGAGGGAGCAGAGGGTAAAGAAAGAACATTCTCATTTGTTTTCTTTATTTCTTTATCTTTTTTTTCAATCACTTCTTTCTTTACCCTTATTTACAATTAGTTTTTCTCTTTTTCCTTTTCTTTCTTCTGTTCCTTGCCAAAGGCAGACTTAGAAAAGGACAAAGAAAGAATATTCTTCGTTTCTTTCTTTCTTTCGTTCCATTTTCTCTCTTTTTTCACCTGCTTTATGTCTGTGTGTGGTCTCCCATTCCTAATAGTCTAACACACACACACACACACACACACACACACTTTTGTGCACTCCTTTGTCTGAAAACATAAAAACTCTACTTTTCTCTGTGGTTGCCAAGGTTAAGATTTGACTGTTTTTGAGTTTTTAACATCATTATCATTATTATTATTATCATTATTATTATTATTATTATTATTATTATTATTGTTGGATTTAGGTACTTACATTTAATACGCAGCAGACTTACATGTATGTGCTCATGTCCTGACACTGAATAAAAACAAACATGTGTGTATGTTTGTGTGGAAGTCTGTATGAACACTTGCATACATGAACACACACAAACACACACACACACACACACACACACACTTCTTCAAACCACATCCTCACACCACACACAACCAAACCCTGTTCCTCTTGGGAACAGGCCAAAGAGGCAGATAGGAATTCCTCTATTACTACTAACACATGGACCCGACTCATCCTACACAAACAGCCCCCCACACAGACACAGTGCAGTCGGCCTGCAAGCAGTAAGACAAATCATAGGTGTGGTTTTAAAGACCTTACCGGTTACAGACAGAGTGCTTCAATACATTTCATGAGCATTACTAGCTTGACTCATAAAAAAAACAAATGATGTTTATAGACTTTATTGGTTCAGTGTTTTGTCATTTTAATACATTTTACATAATTATATATATATATAACCTGCTTAAGCTGTTTGATGATCCTAATGTTGCATTTTTATAATGCACATTTCATGAATGGATGAATGAACGGACCAATGTAAATAGTCCAAAATCTTTTTTTCCTTCTTTGAATTTTTTATTTATTTGGGGCAATAACACAAAAATGTTAAATGTTTTTATTCAACAAACCCATAGTTTTTCAGGTACAGGCCTCTATACAGCAGTTGAGATTTTTTTAATACATAAACAAATGAGTAAAAATTAAATATATTTCTTTGATTTTTTTAAAATGTCTGTGAAAGATCCAAAAATATGCTTCAAATGTGTGTTCGTGCAACAGAACCACCTCCAACTAGGATGCTCACTGAAAAGGTCTACTAACTGAAGACACAGCGAAATCCAGTGGATTTTTTTAACCATACTGTAACTGACCTAAACCAAGTGGCAAAGATGGAACAATCAGGTTTAGGTCAGTGCATGTTTCAGTAAGATATAGAAACGTAAAATGTGCTCAACCAGAACACTAAAGGGTTAACCTTTACCCTTAACAACCCTTAAGAACAAATGCTCATTTCAGAAGCAGAAGATCTTCTTATGACAGCCAGGTTATGTCCATTTAAAAAAAATAAGTGTCACATAGTATCAAAAAGTCAAACAGACTTAAGCAAAGCAATATGAGATTACTGAGCAAATGAGCTGCAATTGGGGCCCAGTATATTTGTATAAGTTGTATAAATCTGGCTCTACAACACCACAATTGGCAGGTTTGAGTATTACCACCCATTGTTCCATAAGCCCACCCCTTTTTAATACTCACCACAAAACTAATGTCACCAAAACCTCCAAAGCCTCTGCGTGCAAGAACACGTGTAAACACTGACTAGCATAATGCTTATATGACATCATATATTGGTGTACATTAAAAGGAGCTAATGCACTGCCAAGTAAGCATGAAAAGACCCTCTCTCCATTCAGTGGCACTGACGGCGACTCCATTTGCCAAGATTTGCAAGGGTTGCCATGGAAATTGGCTGAAAAGACAGGGCGACGGCGAAAAAGAGCAGGATGGAAAGAGATGGTGTGAGACGGAGAGAGATAGAGCGGGATGGTGAAAGCGTTTTCATAATTGCTGAGTGATTTTTAAGAAGCGAGGCCAGGAAGGAGAAGCGAGAGGGAGAGGGAGATTGATGACAGTGAAGGGCTGATGGAGGCCCACATGCAGCCGCAGTGCAACAAACATCAGCAGAAAGAGAGATAATGAGACTGAAGAAGAGGCAAAGTGAGGACATATGCACTCCGCAAGCCATTTCCAATTCCAAAAATTTGTTTGATCAAAGCTTTGCGCCTATTCCGAAAAGCATTATCCCCGGTTGCATGTCCATGCCATCAAACCCCAACCCCAAACTATTGCCATTTCCCACAGAGCTCAGAAAGCCCAGTGGTGTAAAAAACCTAAAGATTAGAACCAGACATCAAACCTTTAAGCTAAACATCTCCAGCGGAGAGCCAACAGAAGTCATTATAAAGCGATTAGCAGCGAGACTCCAGGCCGCAGAGGTAATTCTCTCATAATGGACACAATTCCTCGCTGCATTCCTTCTTACTATCTGTAATCCACGGAGTGAACAATCCATCTCGTCCTTCCAAGACCAAGAGTAGACAAAACAAACTCCTCCAAACATATGCACGCACAGTAACACCCTCTCACACCTCATGCATTGTCGGCCAGAATTTAGTGAAACTTTGCAGTCACTTCAGTTATTTAGGGTTGAGATGTACAAGCAAACTCTCAAACCAGTCCCATTTGTGATGTGTGCTGTCAGAATTCTGAACAATTTTTCAGAACAGTGCCAGATGGCATGGTTGGATGGTGTGATGAGTCAAGATGAAATCCAGTAGTAAATAATTTATGGCGTAAGCCTTTACCATGACACATCACTGACTGATCAACACACAACTTATGTAATGTCTGTTTAATTGTAGCTTTTAAATTTTTAAGAAACATTTTTTGCAAATTTCCCACTTGTGGGACAAATAAAGGTTCATCTCATCTTAGAAATAAGCAGGCATGCATTGAGATGCTCTGGAGTAGCCACACACAACCCTAAGATCACGATGCCCAATGTCAAACATTGGTTTTAATGGTATACAGAGCTCCCACCATTGGGCTGGAGCAGTGAAATGATGTTCTCTGGAGGGATAGAGCTTGGGAATGAATTGTGTTTATCACCCATAACCATTCACCCAACATCTGTACCTGACCTAAATCATGCTCTTGTGGTTGAATGCCATCAAATCCTCACAGACATGCTCAAACATCTAGTGTAAAGGCTGTTGCTGTAGTCTATGGGAAAATCAACAAATGTAAATTTTAAAAAATGAAGAAGAAAGACACTCAATCTTACATCCCTCACTTCATACACTCTCATCTTATTCATTCTTTTTTCTCCTCCCCTTTACTGACCTCTTCATCAGTCCCATATGTCTCTCTGCTCAAAGCATTGTTCCCCTCCAACCTCCTTTCCGCATTTGCACAGTCTGTCTCCTTCCTTTATCCTGATCTGTCCATCACTATTTCACTTCATCTGTACTAGTCATTTCCTTCCTTTCCTCTACAGAATTCCTTCTCCCAATCTTATTGTGTTTTATCAGCCTTCCTCTGTTTTCCGTTTCTCACTCCTTCTTGAATGAATCGCTTACCTATTAACCACATCGTCTCCGCTCCAGCAGGTTAACTCGTCCCGCACCACCTCTCCCTCACACAGCATCTCTGGCAGGGCCCCGAAAAAGGACTTGTAGCTCCCCATGTACTTCAGGAACTCCCTAAATAAAGAACAAAGAGAATAACACAGAGAAAAATAAGATAAAAGACAAATTGTAACATGGAATTTTACACATTCGTCCCTTACTAGTGTATCCATACACACAGAGAGAATATGACAAGGCTTCATTAACATCCTAAAAGACAGACAGAGTGACTAGACTAAAGAGGTAACCTAGTGCTATTCAGCAGTGTCTCATGCCTGAAACTTCCACTTAAAAATCTTTTCTCAACATATTGTGATGTGGTTTATCAGTGTCCAAAACGCCAAGAAATGTTATTCAAGAACCTAGGCATTCAGATCATCAATTTGGACCAATATGAGAACCCTGCATGATTAGATGTTCCCCATGTGATGGATCAGATGTGTTGGGGCAACGAAAACTTGAAATCATGTTGGCCAGTGAGTCTTTAGTCTCAACCCTGCACTGTTAGAAAAAAAATATTTCTGTGCAGGTATGTTTTTGGTTGATTAAGGTACAAACAATATATCCTCAATGGTCCTTGAGGTCCAATTTTCTTTCTTAAAGAAGTTTTCCCCAAGGGAAAGAGGCACAGTTGTACCTTTTCGTAGAAAAGTAAAATAAAAAACCTCGAGCCAGGAAAGGTTGCAGAGTCAGTGCAACTTTAAAAAACAACTAAAATGGAATATAGCAGAATTATGTTCCCTAACAAAAGGTTCTGAGGACATACCATTGAGGGTACCACCCCAGTGACTGCTTATTACCATTTTCTCTGAGAGTGTGCACCCATTGCCTGGCACAGTTTCTGTATTCTATGCCTACTTCTCTCACTCTGTCCCAGGTTATTAAGAGCTTGAGCTTCTCCTGTTTAGATTGACCAATTGAGTGGAGGCAGATGATAGCTGAAACCATGACTTCCCTGGATGGGAGATCAGAATCCATGCTCTCGAGCATGCTTAAGAACTAAGTGAGGTGACCATGTGTTTCCTGTCTCATATTTCAGTTATATTTCATTCTCATATTTGTTCTCAAACGTTGTTTGTTTTTTCAGATCAGGGTGTTTTTCTCATTGCTGGCAATCTAATCTTAACACTTAGCATAGGATGTATTTCCTCAACATTCTGAAGTCTGTTGTATTCATTTTCTGTCAGTGAATAATAGCAATCTATGCATTTACATAAAGTTTTACAAGTAATGTTTTTTAATAATATATGACAGCAGAAAATAGAAGATATATTTATGTGGGCAGTGGTGGCCTAGTGGTTAGGACATTGCGCTGGGGACCTGAAGGTCGCAGGTTCAAGTCCCGGCTCAG
>JBBPDA010000041.1:35656929-35676101 GCA_037974385.1 Arnoldichthys spilopterus | reverse complement strand
TACCTTGCTCAAGGGTACCTCAGTAATGCCCGGGCCGGGACTCGAACCTGAGACCTTCAGGTCTCAAAGGCAGTGTCCTAACCACTAGGCCACCACTACCCACCACTGCCTTAAAATTAATATTTTAAGGCAGTGAAATGACACTGTGCTTTTGACAAAAAAGCCTAATAAATAAAGTGAGTATTTGTCATTGTGAACACACTCAAGCACCACGTCAAAATGTGACCTCTGCATTTAACCCATTACACGTGCACATGTGGAGCAGCAGGCAGCTACCAACAGTGACTGGGGAGCAGTGTAGTGGGATGGTACCATGCTCAAGGGAACTGCAGTGGTGCCTGGGCGGGGACTTGAACCTGAATAGCAATGTCACAGATTAATTTAATTAAATTAATTTATTATTAAATAATAAATTATCATTGATTCATATGTTCAGTAAACTAGCTATGAGCAATTAATGGCCATTTCTAACAGGTGTGCTGTTTGAGAGCAGGGGCAGCACACTGAGTGTGCATAGTATAGAGTGTGCATGTGTACATAGTAGTTTTTCATAGCTTTTTAAATATGACGCTACAGTCCAGGCAATATTATGCCCATGATTGTTATTCATAAGCCTTTGTGAAAATGTCAAGTACTGTGATGTTATATTTTTGCCATATCACCTACTTCCAAAGCATCATGTACACATTACAGGCCTTAGTCCATTTATATTCATATTTCCTTGACCCCTTTCATTTAGATGGAACTAATCAGAGTCCATTCCGATGTCCTCCAGCTGGAGACAGCTTTGTTTCCAGATGCCAGTAAGGAATTCATCGCAGATGGAGTCGAGACTACCAAGAGACACTGTGCTAGTAGGTGATGACAGCAGCTTATTGCTAATAATCCACATCCGCCCTAAAGTTTGTACAAAAAGTCGACTGTAATTCACTGAGTTATCTATTCATAACTGAATTAAGTGCAGTACAATACACTTTGGCTCCTTTTGTCCATCTGCTATTCCTTACTGACCCACTTCTGCCCTGCAACATCCCTGTTCATAATCCCTTGCGCAGTCAGGCCAGTCAGCAGGCTGAAGGGACACGGGCCTGTCCGAGACACGAGGGCGCTTCAACTGCCGATCACCCGTCACCCCAAAAAGCCCCCTAATCCCGCCAGGAGCTCGAGTTTCAGACCAGTCCCATAGAGACATGAGGCGCACGCGGCTGCTCCACTGCTGAAATAACCTGCTTTTAGGGGGAACGCACTTAACCCACCCCACACACCTCACACTACAACTGTTGTAAATATGAATTAACCAGCAGCAGAAACAACACACAATGTAATACAGTCAGTTCAGTAATGCTTGTGCAAGTCAGTACAGCCTTACATACACCAATCAGCCATTACATTAAAACCATCTTCCGTGTAGGTCGTCTTTGTGATTGTCATCAAAACATTACTAGCTTATTGAGGCATGGACTCCCCTGGAACTCTGGTGGTGTGCTGTGGTTTCTGGCACCTACCATGGTTTGTCCAGCACGTAACACAGATGCTCAATCAGATTAATCTGAGGGGTTTGAAGGGCAAGTCAACGCTTTCAACTTTTTGCCCTGTTCCCCAAATGAGTCCTAAACACTCTTCCCAATAAAGGGGTGCATTGGTCTGCAACAATGTTTAGGTGGGTGATACATTGCCCAGTACATCACACTGCCTCCACTAGCCCTCTTTTCTTCCCATAGTGCATCTTAGTGCCATTTCTTCCCCAGGTAAATGATCCACACATCTAGCTGCCTACATGCCGTAGAAAAACATAATTAACTGGACAAGGTCAGCTTCTTCTATTGCTCCATGGTCCAGTTTTGTGCCCATTGCAGGTACTTTCGATAATGGATGAGGTCAGCACAGGCACTCTGATCGGTCTGTGGCTATGCAGCCCCATACACTGCAAGCTGCAATGCACCTTTCTGTCATAACTAGCATTAACTCAAACTAGCCAATACTCCCATGCATGTCAATGAGCCTTACTAGCAGGCCCATTTTTCCCACTTCCAGCACATCAACTTCAAGAACTGACTGTTCACTTGCTTTCAAAAATATACCACCCCTGTCACATGCCAGTATAAAGAAATAACTAGATAGTCAGTGTTAATCACATCACCTGTCAGTGGTCATAATGTTTTGGCTAAGCAGTGTATCTCCAAAACTGGCAGAAATTGCAGGACTGTTGTACAAATTGTACAGTCACCTTAAGTACTTCATTATACCACCTTACATGTTGGCATGCCATAAACTGTCAGTTAGCTTAGGATCATTTCAGTTTGTAAAGCTTCTCCTTAAGATTCAGTCTTATTTTATTTTCTGTGTCTTAACGTAGCATGAAAGTGAAAGTGACTCTGTCATTGTGAACACACTGAAGCACCACATCGAAATGTGACCTCTGCATTTAACTCTAAAAGTACATAAAGTATACGCTAAGTTCCATAAAGTATTGTTTTTTAAGTTAAAAAGTGTCCCATGTTTGAATACAATATTAATTTTCAACCTTTACATCTCCCGCTTGGTGTGAGTATTGAATCTCAACTTGTGACCGTGGGTGTGACAGAACTATCAGCCGTGCCCACATCAACAAAATGATTGGTCAACGTTCTGCTCATTTGGATACAGTTTGTCCAGAGTCTGTCCAGTGAGCCGGGAGGGGGGGCTTTTGGTGACACATTCTAAACATACATTTTATGTAGACATTTTTCAAAAATATACGACTTTGCATGATGTCTCAATGTATATCAAATACATTAAAGTTACAATAATACAGCACCACTAACTTCCCATATCCTGAATGTCCCAGATTCTGAAGACTTGAGCCATCCAGCCCAGACCAGCCTGATCAGCCTGAGAATCAAGGCTAAATTCACATACTGTGACCTCGGCCTAACTGAAGTGTTTGAGTGTCTTTATGTGTAACTTTTAAGCAAATTATTTATGACTATTTCATAAAAAATGTTCCTTTATGACTGTAATTTTCTCCTAAAGGGTCTGTTGAATCTGTCCAGACACAACAAAGACCCTATGCTTCAGTTATCAGGCTACACACACACACACACACACACACAAACACACACACACACACACACACAGAGAGACACACACACAAAAACTGCCCCCAACCCCCACCCCCCCACTGGCAAATCCCAGGCCCTGTCAGAGGGTTAACAGGTGGACTGGGCTGGGGAGTGCTGGGGGGAGGTATTATGGAAGGTAATGTGTTCCCCATCTCTCCATCAATATGTCTGCAATTAAGATGGCTGCTCAGCTATATCAAAACCCTCCAAGACAAACAATTCCTGAGATGCCGTGCTGTAATTCTGCTTCAGGTCTCATGGGAAGAAATCTGATCATAGGGGGAAGTTGGGAATGAAGTAGAGGGCTGTGTGGGACGATGAGTTAGCATATGTGCATGCGAGCAGGGTGTGAATTATTGGGGGGTCACCACACATAATATAGGCTTTAATCTCCCAATATTAAGTAAAGAGAACTGGGGGTTTTCTTAAAAACTGTATGCCAAAAATAATTTTACAAGTAAACATCAGTTGTGTTAGAAAGACACATGTAGTACAATGTAACACACCCCTGCAGTGAGTGGTACCAGTTATTAAAGCTAGGATATGTTTTTGAAAGAATGGGAGGTAGAACAATGGGAAAATCACTATGGCAAAGCCACTGCTCTAAAACACATGAAGGCTCACTGTCTGAATCCTTCTCCTCCCAAAATTTGTCACCACAGTGGAACAGCCACACCAATGTTCCTTGCTGTATCTTGTCTCTTTTTGATTTTATTTTTCTCAGCCATTGTTCAATTCCTAGCAAGTCTGACAAGCCCTGTAGAACATTCTGGTGGTCACAGGCAATGAGACCACTATCAGAGTGCGTTAGATGGTAGGTAGACAGATAGGAAGGTAGGTCATGCAGTCATTTCATTCAGGACCTGCTGTTTTAGAGATGCTCTGACACACTTGTCTAGTCATCACAATATGACCCTTGTCAAACTGGCTCAGATGTTTATCCCACCCACCTGACAGGTGACATTGTAATGAAATAAGTGTTAATGTTATTGCTGATCTGTGTATGCACTTAGTAGTCTTTGAGAATAGAGAAAATAGAAGCAAATCTTTTGCAAATTAGCTTGCTAGTCTCGCTATTAGCAGCTACCATGGTTTTTTCATTTATTGTTAAGCTATATGCTTGCCTTCCCTTTGCTATTCTCCACAGTTTGTTCAATGATTGCAATCTAAGCATGTATAGCTAGTAGAAATATCATGGTATTTGAAAATGCCAAAATATGCAGATAATAGGTGTACACTCTTTTGTTAACCAACCTTTAGACACATTTTCAAACTTAAACTACTATGTAGAGCATGAATTCAGTAGAGTACAGAATGGATATCTTGACCCGCTGATGAGTCCTTCAAGTTCTTTAGGGGTTAACTCTGTCACCACTGAAGTGCCCTCACTGAAGTTAAACGTGGCCTTGCAGGGAAGTCCAATAAAAGTCCACCCTGGAACAGAATCAAGCCACAGTCATACTGACCGTATGGAGAGCACTTTCTGGTGTGGTTGGACAAGAAAGCAGTGATGCATGAAGCAGGACCATGGGGGGACAATTTAATGATGCTAAAAAAAGAGAGACAGTGAGAGAGAGTTAGAGAGAGAGAGAGAGTTTCTGAATGGCTTGGGATCATGAGGCTGGTAAAATGAATTGAGATACTGAATAGAATTATAGCCTAGATGGACACAAGTGTGTGTCTCTTTCTTTGTCTCTGTGTGTGTCTAGAGATGCAGCTACACCCTCTTAGGTCACACATAGTCCTATTCCGTGTATTTAATATATCTGTCTTTTCTGACTAATATTAAAATATACCAATATATGCGCATTTAATTTAATTTTATTCTAAATTTAATGTTCATAATGTTTATCTCTGTAAAGCACACTGAATGAGTTCGGTGTAAAATAATGTGCTATAAAAATAAACCTTAAAAATAAAAATAAACCCATGCCTTCACTTTACACGACCTTGGGTTTCTCACTTTTGACTGTTGAAAGGTACATGTTTTAACATGAATACTATTTACAAAGTATATCAAATGAGAAAATAAAGAGGGATTTCTATTGTAGGATCCCTTACATTTTTGACATTTCCACTTTTCCTTTTTCTAAACATCATCCTGTTTTTAGTTTCTGATTCTTTTAAAAGATGGCTGTATTTTCTCTATTCTTTCTCTACACTTTGCTCTCTTTGCTGCGCTCTCCCTCTGTTTATTCTTGATTTCCTCTGTTTCTTCTTCGGTCCCTCCCATTCTTTTCTCCACTCTTTCATCCTGTGCTCTGTCTGACCACACCTAATTAGCATATAGTACATCATCCAGGCCTGGATCGGACTGAGGGGCCTGAAGCGATGTTTTATGGCTGCTCTTATTGAAGTACACAGCTTGCCTGTCCAGCCTTTATGGCGTGAGGACAGCTGCATTGGCCTAAATCACTCCAGCCTTTTAAAAGGAAAAAACACAGTGACTAACTGAACACAGAGGGACCCTGAATGCCAGCGCTAGTGGCCATACGTCCCCGTCACAGCCGCAGCAGCTGGTCAACAGAGGATGGAGCAGGGTCCGTTCCCATCATGCCGCAGTTTCCAGGGACACCATAGTTAAGCAGCAGGTGCATGGTGCGGAACCCTGGCAGCATCAAGATCACTCGGGAACATGTACATAGCTTCCTGTCTGGGATATTTCTCTCCATCTATCTGTATCTCTCTCTTACATATATATGATACGCACACACACACACACCGATCAGGTAACGTGAAAACATGGACTATCTTTTCAGTGAACAGTCAGTTCTTAAAGATGATATGCCAGAAGTACAGAAAAGGGCAAGCGTGAGGATCTTAGACACTTTGTCTTGGGCTTATTGTGATGGGTAGATATCTCTAAAACGGCAGGTCCTCTGGAGTGTCCCAGGCGTGCAGTGGTAAGTACCTACCAACAGTGATTCAAATATTGACAACTTGAATTGGCAAAAGGGTCATGGGCACCCAAGTCTCACTGATGCATGTGGGGAATTAAGACTAGCCCATTTGGTCCAGTCCCACAGAAGAGCTACTGTGATTTAAAAAGTGATACTGACTCTCATAGGAAGGGGTCAGAACACACAGAGGACCACAGTCAGAACTGTTTCAGCAGAAAGAGGGACCTACTCAGTATGAAGCAAGTGGTACTAATGTTATGGCTGATCTATGTGCACATATTTGTGTATGTCCCAAAGTTTGTAGACTCCTGCTAAGTCAATGTTTTTTATGATATCTTGAGTATTACCAGGACGTTTTGTCCCCCATTGCGGCCATACCTGGTTGTTCTCTTTTGGTCTTGACACTAGATGTTGGAACATAGCTGTAAGGATTTGAGTGTTTGATTGGCCATGATACAGATGTGGGATGATTAGTTAAGGATCACAATGACCCCTCCCAGTCAGTTCAAAGGTACTGGATGGAGCTTCATCAACCCAGACTATAGAGCTCCACCACTACACAGCCCAATGCTGTAGGGGTCCTCAGCCATTTTTCTTCACTATGGACCTGTTCTAAATGTATTATCTAAAGAATAGATTATCCGAGATGGGGTAGCAGGTGGGTGTGGTGTTTTCAGAAAGGAAATGCTCATTTGTATGTGCCAACAAAGCCATTCTTTAGGTAAGACTTGGCTGAAAGAACATCTGCTGTCTCTTCTTTATCCAAAGGTCTTTTATCACCTCTACCTTCTAAGAAGCCACCTGCTACCACATCTCTTTACTTATCATTAGCTAACAGTTAGCATGGCATATGTGGGTGCATGAGGTCAATTGGAAAAGCCCACTGATGTAGGTAACTTTTTCTGAGTCTTCGTTTGTTTGCAGCCTGGTAGCAGATGTTCTACAGCTCAGTATGGTTCTGAGGCATGGTAGTTGGGGACCTCTGCTCTAGGTAATGCTTGGCATTGGGCATGGTGGCCTTACCCTCGTGTGTGGCTAATCTAGAGCAAACTACAGATGAGCCTAATTTATTATTTAACATTTAATTAGTTCTCACTCTCTCGCTTTAATTCTCAGCTGAGTATTTCTCTGGCAGGATAAAGAAGAGACAGAAAGTCTTGATGGAGTCCAAGAGCGAAACTGGCCATAAGTCCTAATTTCCTTGATTTTTCTTTCTCTCTCTCTCTCTCTCTCTCTCGCTCACTCTTTCTGTCTCTCTCGCTCTCTCTGGGATCACTCCTGATCCAGCTCCACACAGGAAGCAACATGGCGAGTCCAATTAGTCAAAGGATAAGTCTGCAGAGCAGCGGGCGGATGGGAGGGGAGAGGAGACGAGCCGTTCGATTACACTCCCTCTCTGGACCTGTGAAGTCATGCGGTTATGGCTGGAGACCAGAGAGAACAGCAGAATAACAATGATGGGAAAAAGAAAAGCGAGCGCAAAAGAGGGAGAGAGATGGAGAGAGAGGGAGACTTCTCCCTGGCAGCCGGGCAGTCTGTGAGACGTGAGGGATCCCCGCAGAGCCTAATGTTGGCATTGTGCCCACACAGAGACACAAGGACTGCCCGCTGTTTCTGTATAGCCACTTCTACGCTAAGCACTACAATGCCACACCTCCTGCACAGAGAACAGATCTGAAATGCATTCATCACAACGACAGCTACATTCACCTCGCACCTTCAGCACAGAGCTAAAGAAGCCAAGTTTTAACATTAAAGACATTTTGGCTGGTTTACTATACGTGGAATAAGAGGAAAATTGTATACATTTCCAGAGCAGAGGAGTCCAAGTGTCATTCTGTTCACAAGTCCAACAGTATTGTTTGAGTGAGCTATAATATCAAACACACCTTCAGTTAAATGTCATTTGCATTGATCTATTATGAGTTAACCTCTACAATACATTCACCTATACATATATGTGATGAAGAGTTTGATGTAGTTTGTACACATTGTTGAAACTTCAACCAATGCCATTCATTATATATGGAAACTACACTAAGGATTGTTGGAGTTAAGACCAGCCAATTCAATTTGTTTAATTCTAAAAGATATAACAAATGTTAGTTTAATTACAAATAATTCATTTTTAATTGGACACATACATACATATACATGCATTTATCAAGTATGTTTTGCAAATGTTTAGACATTCCTGGTTAAACCATGTTTTGTTGGACTTGTTCGACAGCAAACACACTACATATTTTAATGTTTCTGTAATTTTTTACATTATAATTATTTCTCTAAGTTACTAGTAAAATTATTTTTTATATTAAATAAAATATTAATAAATATAATTTTTTTAATGTATAACATAAAAATAAAAAATGATCAATTACAAATATATATATATATATTGATAACATGTTGCCTGTGTAAAAGTTATGTTTATATTTAATGTTTTTTTTTTCCATTATGTTACATTCAGCAAATAAACAGAAACTCAAAAACTACATTGTTCCCTGTTCCCTGTAAAGAAAATAAACTTATTTACACTTTAAAAAATGTGTGCGGCGTCTCTCTGAAAAAATAAGCATACTGCAAACTATGATCATTTATTTAGTGAAACTATGAGACTAATGTGAACATTGTGTAGTTCTGAGAGTAATTAAGTGTAAGATAAAAATGTATTTGCCAGTGTTTCCAACTGCCAGTGTCCAGAAACAGACACACACATACACACACACACATGCACGTGAGCATTGGTTTTAGTGATTTTGAGAAAATTCCTGCAACTGTTCAAATGCCCCAGAGTGTACAGGCAGCTGAGCTGCAGGCCTCCAGAGTGTGTTCACTGGCTGCATGATATTGGGGGTGGTGGGGTGGTGGGGGGGTTCTGTAATTAAAGCTGGAACACAAAATGACTCAGAGGAAAATATCAGCATGTGTGCTATTTCATTTATCACAAGTCCATGGTTAAAGGAAATTCATGCTTCTGATTCATCCTTCATTGTCACTATTAAGTATTTATCAGTTTCCGCTCTGTAAATGAGCTGTGTGTTCTCCTTATAGGATGTGTACTTCATTTAGAAAATCAACCAAACACTATTTCCCCACCTACACTTTCTCATACAACTGTATATAGGCAGTGTTGGAGTAGGATGAAAAACAGGCACCAGCCTAGTCCAGCCCACTTCAACTGCATAGACCCAAACCAGCCATGTTTTTACTCTTACTTCCATTCACTCACTGACCACTCACACACAAATGTGGGCATATATGTGGTTTTCTTATGTATGGGTGTGTATTAACACCGATCAGCCATAACATTATGACCATTGACAGATAAAGTAAATAACATTGACTATCTAGTTCTCTAATGACAATGGCACTTATTAGTGGGGTAGGATACATTAGGCAAGAGAACAGTCAGTAGTTGAAGTCGATGTGCTGGAAGGAGAAAAATGGGTGAGCATAAGGATCTAAGCCATGTTTACAAGGGCCTTATTGCATGTTCCAGGTATGCAGTAGTTAGTACCTATCAAAACGGATCCAAAGAAAAACAACTGGGGAATCAATGACAGGGTCATGGGCACTTAAGGCTTACTGGTGCATAGGGGAGTGAACAGGTGTACCTGTTGTACCAAATGTTAATTAAAGTACCTGTACAATGTTCAATATTAATTGTTACATAGCTAAGAAAAGTATGGTATCTTTACAAAACATCTACCAAGGCTTCATTAACATTGGCAAAGTGTAAAACACTTCACTTAGAACAAATGATCTCAACAGCTTATCACTTTCAAGCTTGTGGAAGCTGGCAGAGACTCCTGGCATGTACTGCTTGATCAATAGCTAGGTAAATATTGTCATTACTGACTGAGAATTTCTTCATGCTGCTGCTATTTTCAAGAGTTACAATGCAATCTGATGGGAATTCTAGCTAAAACATTAAGCAGATGTTGGACATTTGCTTTGTATTGGTAGATTGCAATAAATGAAAAGCAGCATTAGCTTGTAAGTCAGCTGCTTTCAAAAAAGCAAATTTAGCAGTCATGAAGATTTAGCTAGTGAATTGTTTCAGTTAGTGTGCTATACTAATAAGAAACATCACTCATGAGATCATGAACAAGCTGCTGTGCTTATCGCTTCAATACTCCACCTCACTCTGCAAGTAATGTGGGGTGTGTTTCTTTGGTGGTTCCTTTTTATGACAGAATTTTTGGCCTTATCTGTTTTCTCATAGATCAACTTCACTACGTTTTCCTGGGAAAATCTGGGGTAATATCTGCAAAACATGACAGATTATTAAATAAATATCCCCACTGTTTCCTCATGTTTCCTAAAACCACAGCTAGAGATGAGATTCAGGTTTTTGTTGTTCTTTCTCTTTCTGTCTGCTCATGCCTTCATATGCTTCAGTGGGGGTCTCTTAAGATCTTAGAGCTTAAATAAACAAACATGTCCAGTGACTGGATCAGTGCAGACTTCCAAACACACACACACACACACACACGCATGCAGTATGTTAAATTTCCTAAAATATATACAGTATGCATTCACACATGAATTAGCGGAAATATATAAAGCCTATGTATAAACGCCGAAGCACAAACAAATGCACTTCCTTCTCTAAATACACATGAAGTGAGTCATAAAAAACAGCAAACCTCAGTAAATGAATCTAATTAGCTTTAATTGCGGAAAGCTATAATCGGAGCCGGCCGCAGGCTCATAAAGGAGAAGATTTTGCTTATTAAGACATTACCCACATTATTAAACTATGATGGAGGCAGCAAAGCAGACATGAAAAGGTCAAAATGTTATGGCCCCGCCAGCCCCTGCTCTTTCAAGTTATTGGCCCAATTCCAGTTGTCTGAAAATGTCTCTCTTCCAGTCTGATGAACAAAAAGCCAAACACAAAGTTCAAGTTCTAAATTCTTCACAATATCCGCTCTGAAGTCTGTGTTCAAAACCACAAAACGTCCTTCATGAGATTAAAATGAGTATGTTACAGCAGGAACGTGTGCAGTGTCTAGAGACTGTCCAGGACCAATGCTGTTAATTAGTAGATTTCTAGTTATGCCTGTGTTTGTGAACAGTAATTAATTTTTTGCTTGACATAAAAATGTATTAAGTATATAAAGTATGTATTTTTTAACATTGGTAATCAATTTGTTTGAGCCTTAAAAGTAAGTAACCCTGGTCAAACCAAACTTTTAAGTTTAATCACTGCTATTTTTTTAAAGTGCGGTAACATTTTTACATTGTTCCATCTGTTAAGTGTATTCCTTAGTTTCAGGAGTAGTTTCAGAAATCAAATGTACAAAATTACCCCCAAACCAACCTAGACAACAAGGCGAAATACAGTCCTAATTTATCAACATGTTCAATTTAGCAATCAAAGAATAATAGTTTTTTTAACAGTGGCTTTTTTTTTTAATACTGTAAACTAAACTAAAACCAACAAGTCATGTGATCAGGGGTGTCCAAACTTTTGCATGCAATATCATGCAAATGGCATACCTAAATCTTTCATCAAACAAAGATTGTTCAATAATACTTATGCTTATTAGGTTTTAACACTGTATACTGGACAAAAATGTGTTGCATAGCTAAAATCAGTAAAAGCAACCAACACGAATTCTGAATCTTATCCATACTACTTTCCATTCATTATATATAACAGTATGTTGCGTATCTTTGATACATATTTGAGATTACAAAGAGAATGGCGTACGTAGAAGGGAGTATGTTCACATTACGATATCATATTAGCAAAAACTAAAGAATTTGCTTTGTCTAATTATTCCTTTAACAGGTGACTTCACATTGGGTGAAGATGTTAACCAAAGCTAAAGATACTGTTCAACACTAATCTACAGGCTCAGACTGCTTTAGACTTTCAACCACCAGGCAAAACACAACGTCCACTAATAATTAAACAACTACAGCAGAGAGACAGCATTACTGCACAGATCAGACAGTCTAAGCTCCATTAGGCAATTAGTGTGCAGGTCAAAAGGCTGACTCGTCATTATTAATGAAAGAGGAGTCTAATAAAAAGCAGTAGGGTAATGGTAGGAAATAAGACTGAGATGATTAAAAACTCTTAAGGCTTTTTATGGAAAGGTTGATTTGATGTCTTAAAGACAAAGACAGGGTTAGAGAAAAAAAACTGTTCAAGGTTTTAATCTAGGAGCTCCTGAGCATGTTAAATTGTCTGTTTTGGAATTATATACGCTGATGTAACCACTCCTTCAAAATCACAAAGGCCATGTTTCCAAGGAAAGGTATGAAAGCCACACCTAAACCTGACCTTAAATGAAAAGGTGCTACCTTGTGATGCTAAGGAGTCAACCTTGTGGAAACAGAGAACATATCAGAGCTAATATACACTGATCAGCCATAACATTGCCACACAACCACCTGCTTAATGTTAGGTAGCCACCCCAATGGTGCATTGTGCGACACCTTTCTGTCATAGTCAACATTCAACTCTTTTGTGGGATTAGACCAGAGAGATCTTTCACTCCCCTATGCATCAATGGGCCTTGGATGCCCATGACCCTGTTGCAGATAAAGCAGTTGTTTTTCTTGAATCACTTTTGGTAGGTACTAACTAGTGCACAGTCGGAACATTTCACAAGACCTGCCATTTTGTAGATGCTCTGACTCAGTTATCGAGTTATCCCAAAGTGTCAAAGTGACTTAGATTTTTACGCTCTCCCATTTTCTGTTTCCAGCACATGGACTTAAAGAACTGACTGTTCACTTGTTGACTTATATATTCACTGGTGCCAAGGTAACAAAATAACTATATAGTCAAATGTTATTCACTTTACCTGTCAGTGGTCATAATTTTATGGCTGATCACACCCACACATGCATAAACAATATATATACAGTATATATGCCCACATTTGTATGCAAGAGGTCTTTGAGTGAATGGAAGTAAGAGCACTATATGTCTATTCACTTTACCTGTCAGCGGTGTTAATGTTATGGCTGATCATTGTTTCTATGTATAATATATAGATATTGACTATGGACAGAATGTTTACCAACATTTCAATCCAAATAGATGGTGACTGTGACTCCCAAACCTATTATCAACTGATTCAAGTGAAGCATTTATTATAGGTGTTCCCCAAGGATCAGTTCTAGGTCCACTTTTGTTTTCTGTACACACCATACCGGTGTGGTCAGTTACATGGTTTATTTTCCAATTCTATGGAAAAATTATATTATTATTTAAAATAATAATAAATAAATGTGCTCTCACTTTTTGCTGAATAGCATCTAAATACTATTCATTGCATTGTGTGGACATTTTCCAAATAACGCACCAATAGAAGTGCTTCAAAATGAATTGTAATGAAATCTGTCTACAGTAACACAAACTGACATTTTTATCATCATATCTTAACACAGCTAACACTTATTTTTAGTTCTCCTACAGTTACTGCTTTAAAGGTACTAGATTGTGTTACAACAGCAACACAACTCCTCATGGCTAGGTTTCTGTTATGAAATGCATGTTAGAGTCAGGCAAACAGTCTGATGCTGGTATGTGCCCAAGTGTATGTGAGTGTGCATTTGATCTATGAACAATGTCTGTGTCCTCTGTGTCTCTCCAGTCCTCTCCCACAGCCTTGACCTTCGCAGCATCTGATGAGTAACGCTCCAATAGCCCATTAACCATAACATCACAGTCATTTCACCAGCCTTTTAAACACCTCCAGCACTGTTCCTGCTGGCCCCTCATTCATCCCAGCCATAAAAGGCAAGTCCACCATGAACACTGTAATCATCTCTATTGTTTTAACATTCCTGATTTCTTTTCCGGCTCCGATGACATATGACCAGTCTCCAGGCATTCTCAGCATGCTTTTTGAGGCATAACACAAACTTAAATGTGACAAGGCTCTCAGAGTTCTCTTTGAACAAACAGAAAAGGGTGAGAGGGAACTTTCGTGCATTTGTTCATGTGTAAAGACTTGGTGCCTGAGTGTGTTGCTGAAAGAGAAGTTCAAAGCAAGGGAAAGAGGAAGGGAGGGAGAAACAGAAGTGTATGTGATGTTTTTGAAAGAGTACATCAAAACTACATCCCCCAATAGTTATCACTGTCATAATGCAAGGGATTTGTTAATTGCTGTTATTTTTTTATATATATAATAATATTAATTATTAATTTAATATCAGTGTACTTTATCATATTGTATGGTGCTGAGAATGTATTAAAGCAATAAGCCAATAGTCACAGTCAAAACAAAACCTCATATCTTCATTTTTTGTGGTTTTTTATGTAATTTAAAAAAAAAACTGTCACCCATTAAGTTGCATTTCCTAAATTTCATGCTGAACAGATCAATAGAAATGGTCTAAAATTAAACACAAATTTTGTTCCAATAACTTTCTCTTAAAAACAAGATATATAAACATAAAAACACACACAATTCACACACTGACCATGTTTTACAAGCATTTTCGTCACAAGCATTTTGTTTCACTCGCTTCTTTGATTTGACATTTCACACAGTCTGTGCTATTTATGGAAAGACAAAGAATGATAAAGACAAGAAACTGAGTGAGGAAGAGAGCTGCCGACAGATAATAAACAAAAAAGACAGAAAAACTCTTTTCAAAAGCTTTTCAAAATGTTTCAACTGGTTTAGATGGCATTTTCTCTCCAAAAACCACAAAAGAAAGGGACAGTTGACAAAGCTTGCATGTTAGGAATAATGCCAAGCCCAACAAATTTCATATTGAGGTGGGGGGTGAGGGGCATAGTTTTGTGTATGGGGGCTGCTACCTTGCCAAAAAGGGCTCTACAGGACACTTCAGCAGTGTATGCGCCAAAATGATGTAGAGAAAAATGAAAATAATGAAGATCAATTAATCAATCAATCATTATCCAATCCACTTATACATTTAGGGTCGCATTGGAGCTGGAGCCAATCCCAGCAGACTATGGGCCCATGGCAGGGTACACCCAGGACCCAGGACATCAACCCATGGTAGAAGATGCACACTGTTGGCAGTAAGTATGTTTTCATTAAGAAGAAACAGTATGTGAGTTAGAATAAATACAAAAAGAACATTACTGCAATAAAATATAAGTTTTTTATCATAACAGTTATTTTGAAAATAATGATAATCAAAAGAGTAAAGTAAGAAGAATTCACATTTGGCATCATATGGATTAGTTTAGTTCCATCAGCAGAACCGGATTTAATTGAATGAATGAGTATTTAAATTATCTTTGCTGGATGGTAACTGTAAATACTGGCTTCCTTGACGAGAGCTTTAGACATGGTTTTCCTAACATTTTTTTTTGCATGTGTTAAATGTTCGTGTTTATTTATTTAGTGTCTACATTTACTGCTCAAATGTACTTTACATATCATGTTCTTAGACAACTTAAAAATTTCGCACAGTGTTGTATAGTGCATTGTATCAAAGCAAGTGTGAGCGTGTGTGTGTGTGTGTGTGTGTGTGTATGTCTTTGAATTTGTCCATATGTGAGCTCCTTTGAATTCGTGTGCCTGAGTGTGTCTTTGAATTTGTGTGTGCACGTATCTCTAATTATGTTTCAGCATTCATTCACTCACACAGGGGTGGACACACATGAGTGAGCGTCAGTAGTGGCCGGCTCCGGATGCCAAAGCAAACAGGAGGTGGCGGAACGCTGACCAGCTTGTTAAAGCTCTCCGACTCACGGGAGCATTTGCTTTCAGCCGAAGCTTCCCATTAACACACACCAGAACAGGCTGCAGGCAACTGGAGGCTTCAGAAGAAACTAGACCAGCGGAATCTTCACATTCCCTAATTATTGCTAATAAATTTTTTGTTATATCACACATTATGGTACACAATATATATACCACATTTTTAAATCCCAAACATCTTATTTTAAAAGGTATTTTTTATGTTATTTAGATAATGTGGCACTCATAAATTGTGAACTGTGAGCAGTGAAATTGTCCTCAGCGTTTAACCCGTCCATGACACCAGTGTACATACACCAGGAGTAGTTTAGTCATTCACCCCTTCTGCGGATCCCAGGGATTAAACTGATGACTCTCTGGTAATAAGCCCTCATCTCCAATGATTAGGCCACGGTAGGGCCAATAATATGTTCAACCTCTGTGGCTGCAACAAGGAAAATGTAATTACAATCAATGTGAATCCAAGCAAACAAGGCAGTGAGGGATTTCAGCACCATCTGTCTTGCCTGTGAACCAGTCAGGACAAGGAGGCATTTATGCCACTGTCTGTCCTGCCTATCAGGCAATGAGGACAAGGGGGCATTGTACTGCCTGTAAACCAATCTGGATAAGGAGGCACACTTTGTGCATGTCAACCAATAAAGAGAAACCTCTACTTGATTGTTAATCAATTTAAATAAATAGTCTAGCAATAACTTAGCCATAGCCAGAGAGGATTTGTGAAGCAAGGGCCAATATTTTCAAGATGGTGTTGCATTGTTTTGTAATGTTTCCCATATAGACCAGTTACAAATTCAGGTCATTTCTAACTGAAAAAATACAACACACCTTTACCTACTGCACCTTACAACAACAATCAAAATCAAAGGTTGAAAATAAAATAAAAGACTTGACAAGACATTAATGAACATTGGTGCCACTGCTGAATAAGACTAAGGAACTGATGACTGCTGCTTAACCTTTCTAATTGGTTAGCATGTATGTTAGCTTGATGCTGTCATGCCAATAATTATGCAGAATGGTTGATGCTCTGGTGCTAGCTAACATTAATTACAGATAGTCACCAACAGCCATAGGCACTATCAAAGAATGCTCTAAAATACTGTCCAGAAGAATGTTAGCCAGCTAGCTTCAGTGTTAGCTAACATTAGCCGGCTATGCCGGCATTTTATTTTTGAAAATTAAATAAAAAAACATATATAATCATCAGCAATAGCATCAGCAATTTAGGCATTCTAGTGCATCTAATGCATGTGAATGCATTTTAGTGGTAAAGCTTTGGAGGAAGTGTGTTGGATTTTAAAATAGCTAGCTTCAATTAGCTTTGGTTAAAGTCAATAAGTGCTCAATCTGGACTCCAGGACAACAGAATTAAAGTTAAAAGATAAATACAAATTAGAAGCACAAATCATCAATATAACTACGCAAAATATAATTCTTTTAATGCATAGTTCCCTAATTTCATGCACCCATAAGTAGCTGGACAGTTGTTTAGTTCAGGAAAGCCAACAAAAGGACTAGAGTTAGCTCTCAAGAGGAAATTCCTATCTTGAGTCTATTGCTGCTATCTCTCAACATGACCAAAGGACCAAAGATATGCCAATGCCAGAAAAGCTTGCCAATCAGAGACATAATCCAAACATTAGATGTGTTGAAATGAACAGTTTGGTTTGTTGTTATGAAGCAAGAATGCACTGGTGAGTTCAGCAATAGCAAACAATCTGGCAGATAATTGTAGTAAATAATGGAAGAAATTTTTCTGTTATGGTGAAAAAACCCTTTTCAATGTATCAACAACACTCTCCATGATGCATAGATGTGTCCAAGACCCCTGTGAAGAAGAATAATTAGCTTGTCTGTCTCAAAGGGTTTACCACAAAGTGAAAACCATTTAAAGTCAGTTTTATTTATACAGCATTTACTGCAATTGACGTTGCCCTCCTAGACTCTTAATTCTTTCTCTAATTTCTGATATTTAATTTTTTTAATTGGGCCAATGGCATCAGTTCTCAAACAAAAAAAAACGTTTTAAGGCCCAACAACTGCTTCCCCTCACAGCCACTTTTAACAGGCATGAATTGAGTGCCCTGCAGAGCAGCATCCACTTATCCCTGACCCTACCTTCACTGGTGACAGCCAGGTAATGACAGTGACTGGCCTAAGCCTTAGAACTGCTTGTAAATTTTATAAAGCTTTAATACCAGTTGAACTTAAATATAGCTTAGTTAAATATTGATATTTACTAGAGATGCATAATGATATCAGAATCATATTCAGATCTGCAAATATTTGCTTGAAAAAAAATAACATTGACATTAGACAGATTTAGATTTCACCAATATTTCACACCCGATATGATAATGCCTTTATTGTGCTCTGGAAGAGCAGAACGTTTAGGTGGTGCTGCAATACCATCCTAAAATACTTTCATTTTTCTCATTTTACCTCACATTACCTCAAATAAATATAAGTTGTATGCAAGCTGTATTTTTCTTTTCCAGGTAAATATAGCCATTATTTCTGTATTTCAAAATGTATTTTTTTGTATCAGCATTTATAGCAGCATCAACAGATGAAAAAAATTAGATATTGGCATCAGCTTACAAAGCTCACATCGATGCCTGTCTAATTCTTAAACTTGTGGCACAACATTTAAGCTATTTGTACTTAAATGTGAGCCTCTTTTTTGTCATTTTAATACAATAGTTCAGCTTATTTACAAGCACAGATTTGATTTGAATAATTATCTTTTTTAATTGGTTTGGCAATTCTTAATAATGCATGAAGCGCAATATTAGAATTAAATCAGCAGTAAACATTGGTAGTAAAGTATGGTCTATATTACAACACTTGTGATATGTGATAAAAGGAAAAAGTATTTATGTGGTACTTGAAGTTGAGTCACTGACAGTTACAGTCTGGTGAAGTGCAGAGTTGCATAGTAATGTACTAATATTGTGTAGGTTTCCCTCCTGCTGCCGAAACAGCTATGACTGTGGTGCACTGTTTGTTTTGACCCCTTTCTATTAGAGTCAGTGCTAGCAATCACTCTTCACATGCATGGATGAGCCTTGGGTGTTCACCAGTTGTCCTTTCTTGGATAACATTTGGTAGTATTAACTACTGCATACCTGGAACACTACACAAGACATTTTGGACATATTTTGACTCAAGTCAACTAGCCATCAGAATTTAGCACTTGTCAAACTGGCTCGGATCCTTAAGGTTGCTTATTTTTCCTAATTCGAGCATATCAACTTCAAGAACTCTCTGTCCACTTGCTGTCTAATATATGTCAACCCATGAGAGGTGCCAGTGTAATGAAAAAAACTAGACATACATTGAGAGGTGCCAGTGTAATGAAAAAAACTAGACATACATTGAAGGTCTCAGGTTCGAGTCCCGGCCCGGGCACTACTGAGGTACCCTTGAGCAAGGTACCGTCCTGCTACACTGCT